>JAVJIF010010933.1:0-116221 GCA_038442645.1 Agave tequilana | reverse complement strand
ATATTCCTTGAAACATGAAAACATGAAAATCATCAAAACTCATTTAATCTTCAAGGTATATGTATGTCCTATACAAACTAAAGTATACATACATATCCAAACACAACGAGTCCACAAAGATATATGCATGAGGCACGTGGCTCAAAAAGGATGTATATGTATACATAATAATTTTTGGATAAAATGGACATATACATGAAGTTAAACATAAAAACATAAAAACAAATCCAAAATAGGAATACAAGTGAAAATGTTTGAATCATAAAACTAGACTATACTAGCACATCTAATGGGTTCAAATAAGCATTCAAGCTCAAACATATATAGATTATTTGTGGCCCACTATATGTTACAAGTATAAATCCTAGTCTTAATGAAAAAACTAACATTAAACATATATTCAAATCATGAAGCCATAAAATGACATATAAATAAACATATAAAATTTTAAACATGATTATTATGTAAATTCACATGTTATTAAACTTATGATAAACATGATAGCGAAACAAACGATGAGAACACAAAATAATAGTCCATATTAAACATGAGCGTGTCAAATACTATACATGTATGTCATAAGTCTATTATCATGACATTTTTCATAATAATCAATAAAACATGCTATAAATGATAAACATGGAAAGCATGTAAGTAAACGGGAGTAAAGGATTGTCACCAAAACCGAAGAAGCAACTCTCCTTGTCTCCAAAACATGGTGGTCATTTCCACCAAACTTCCCTTGAAAGTGATGCGTTCCAAATAATTTTCATGAAGCTCGGAACGCATCCACTCCAAGGTACCGCTACACTCACATCATGCGAGAGCCCACTCCTACATCAAATACAGAGGGGTGGTCTTTGGTACCCATATCTTTTTGGGTCCATGGGGTTTAGTACCTTCTCTAACCCAAACAAAATTATTTGCTAAATTAGAAACATGTATACGATCATAGCAAAATTTAGCAAGGTGGCCCTTACGTCCACAATGTGTACAAGTGTACACATGAGCATACAAAGTGTGATGGTGTCCGTGAGGAGCATGTGTATGCCGTGGGGGGTGTGCATGAAAAATAGATGGAACTTGTTTCTTTCGAAACAAAGATTCCAAACGTGTATGTCCAACAAAACACATTGGCTCAAAGTGGAGCCCAAACATCTACACTCTTCTTCAAACATTTATATCATTTTTTTTTACACTTGAAAGATAAAGTGGAGCATGCAAGGGGTGAAGTGTGAGATACTACCCTAGCATGGCAAACATGTGAAGAAATATTATTTTTCAAAGATTTATTTTTATTTAAACAAATTTCTAATTCTTTTGAATGAAATCAATTTCTCTTTTTAAAGAATCATTATCTCTCAAAACAAATTCAATTTTTGAAGACAAAACATCATTATTTTTCAAAACATTATCACAACAATCATTTTTATTTTTCAAAAACTCATTTTCTTTTAGTGCAAGGTCTAGTTGAGATTTCAATGATCCCTTTCATTAGAAATCTCCTCTTTCTCTTGCAACAACTTCAAGTCTAGAAATCAATTTTTATTTTCTTTTTCAAGGCCTAGACTTTTCTTTTTCAAAAATCTTATATTTTTCAATCAATTTTTCACAAACAATAGAAAGTTCTTCATTTAAGCATGGGCATCAATATGATCATCATGAAGAACTAGCATCATCATCAACATCTAAGTGGATTTCCGAGTGTACCTTAAGGGAGTCATTCCCTTGGACCGTATAGCATTGTTGCGGCTCGGATTCATCTCCACTAGATTCTTCCTCCGGTTGGATTGGCAATTGAGCTTGGAGGTGGTGGTGGTTGTCAACTTGTTCCACACTGCAAGGCGGAATCAAGATTAAAACATGCATAAGATAATCTTTTGATAAGCGTGCTTCTAATGGCCTCAAGGTTTTGCATTTGCCCCTATATGCTTGCTATCACTAAGAAGGATTCCTTGTAATAGGCAAGGTGAACCTTATAACCTAGGGTTTTGCAAATAGATGGACATCCTAGTCTTCCAAACAAGAATGTTGGAATGGTCAAACATAGGTGGGGTCATGAAGTCCATGGTCCAAACTAATGTGTGTGCAAACAAGCAAATGCAAATGAAGATTAGCTAAACCAAGATCTCACTCCTAGGATGTTAAGCATAAAGTATCAGGAGCGTAGGCTCTGATACCAATTGTAAAACACCTAGAGGGGGGTGAATAGGTGTAAAGTGCTAATCTAGAAACTAAATGCGCTAAATGCGGAAGCTTAAATAAATATTGCATCACACTTAATACAACACACAAGTGTAGCCGAATTCCCCTGAAGGGCTCTGGACTAACTCCTCTTGATTCCCTAGATATAGTTGAGGTGCTATATGAAGCTCTTGTGGTTAAGTACAAGTGAGGCACACACACATAAGCCAAGCATATAAGGATGATAAGCAACATGAAATAATGCAAGGCAACACAAGCAATATGAATGATATGGAATATGAATAATGCAATACACAAAATAAAGAGAGAGATTAGAGACAAGTGGATCAAACGCTAACAACAAGATAGTTTCGAGTTCAGCCCCTAGCTTTACATCCCCGCCTTCACCAAGAAGGATTTCTAATCCACTAAAGGAGTACCGAACTCCTCTCTCAACCTTACAATGCCACCGAGGCAATACAGCCACAATCCACCTCTACCGAAGAGGGATAAGGCCCGTAGCTAATACAATCACAATCACCTCTACCGAAGAGGGATCCAAACACCACTCCGATCAACCTCTACCAAAGAGGGATACACAAATACAAGGAGGGTTTACAACTAGTGGTTTCTTTCAACCACAACAATCTCTCTTTTTCCCACAAACAAAGATCCTAAATAGATTAGGATAGAAGATATAGCTCAAGTGGATATCAAGGTGTTTTTGAAAAGCAAATAACAAGAAAAAACTATTTGGGAAATCTCTTGTAGATGATAGAAATGAAAATCCAAACATATCCCAAAAACCTAGTTTTCTTTGATTTTCCAAACCCTTGAAAAAACAATAAAGATGAATCTTTTTAAAGCACTAAAACACTTTTTAAAACTTGTAAAAACACTTCAGAAAAGTAAGAATTTTTGCTCTTTAAATCTTAGCCAAAACCCCCAAGAAATGGGGTATTTATAGGCCCAAAATAAAACTAGCCGTTAGGCTGATCTGGCAGCCTGACAGGCTAGCGGTCGGCCGCCCGGCCGACCGCCAACGGTCAGAAATATGACCGTTAGGGCAAACCGGTCGACCGCCCAGATACAGAGAGCAGAGCTCTCTGGTCCGTGGCCGCCCGCCCACCGACCGTCCCTGTGTCTGCCAAACGTGCACAAGCTTGTGCAGTCGGTCGACCGCAAGGTCGACCGGCCTTTGGTGTGGTCGACCCGTGCGGTCGACCGACCTGGCCTGTCAGCCACTGTTCTGGATCAGAACACATGTTAAAAATATTTCTAAAAAATCTTTTAACCTCTTGTAAAAAATACCCAAAAATATTTTTATCATTTTGCATTGATATATAACATTGATAAAAGTTTAGCTCAAATATCAAGCATATGAAACCATTTTTGTGTTTAACATTTTTACCAACCAAAATCAAAACTTGTTTTTATCAAACTTGGATTTTTCAACACATGAATAGAAAGTCCAAATAAGTTTGTATAAGAAGTTTAAGCATGCATGTATAACTAGAATACATCTATTATACATATAACCTTTTAAACTTGTTTTGATCAATCTATTCATGAAAACAAATATCGTTTAAACTAAAAACCGAAAAACAAATATCCAAACATAAAACGTGTGTGTTGTGCACTTGAGCATATCAACTATACTTATCTTTACAAATGGATCTAAACACACTAAACTAAAACTAAGATACCTAAGTCTTCTTGATGATCTTCCATCTTCAAGCCGACTCGATCCCAAACGTGATTCACCGAGTGCAAAGGTATGATCTTGAAGCTCGGGCACCGGAATCACTATGAAAAGCTCCAAAAACTCCTTTGTTGAAGCTAATCACCAACTAATATCTTGATTAATGATCTGAGACTAAAAACACAAAAATATTAGTAAACATAACTACATGAGTTAATCATCATCAAAACTAGAGAGGAAGACCTCCGGGCCAACAGTACTCTCAAGTAAAAAATTGTGACTATGGGCGCATTTCAAATTAACTATATTGATACATGAAACTGTGACCATGATCGAGTCCCCACAAAACATTTTGATAGTTGTACATTCAAACAAGTTAAAAACTGCGACCATGGTCACAGTCGAAAGTTAACTATATCAAAAGTTGATACTGCGATCATGATCACAATCCTCTCAAATTAGTATATTTCACTGTATATCACAAATAAAAAAATTACGACTATGATCACAGTGTATAATACAAATACAAAGTTCTTCTCGTGCGTGAAAAAGACACAGCCGCTGTGAAGAACAAATATATAAAATCATAAGTAAATTGTGACTATGATTGCTGTCAGTAAAATCCTTAAAATCATATCATAATTTCTGCCAAAAAAATTATTTGTATATTAATTAAGCACTAAAAAATGACATATCTTATGAGTTCCAAATGATACAATTCTAATATAATGTAGACTGCGACTAAGATTACTTTTATAACAATTGAGAAATTATTTTATTGACCACTACGAGCTTAATCACATTCTTAAAGATCGTAATATTTGCGTATAAAAAAATTAATAAAGAAGTATTCAAAATATTTTACGACTACGATTATGGTCGCAGATTCACAACCAAAAATGTTAAAAGATTGTTGATGAGGACAGCGACCAAGGTCAAATTCTTCATATGAATTTTTGTGTCTGCGACTAAGGTTGCTCTCTCAATACAAACGTAATAATTATTTTCAGTGAGCAATGAGAACAACAAATCAATGACATGAATACATAAATCTGAAATAAAACATAATCTCTGTCTCATAATCAAACTTCTCTCTGGTTGCATTTATTTCGTACGTTGATGAGTTGCACTTGAAGAGACTTGATTCATATTCAGTTGTGAAAAAAGTGGGCGGGGCCGGCAGCGAGATGTCGTGGCCGGATATGAATTATGACTGAGGCTCTACATCAAAAATGACAGGGCGAAAGAGATCTAATACATGTATATAAAAGATTACCCAGCAAGGTCTTTAGTAATTTTAGTTATTTCTAAAAGTGGGGACCCTATAAAGATTACCTAGTTCTACGGCACATATTGCCCATGTCACCGCCGGCTGAGAGACACTCTCAGCTGTCGGCTGATATACCTTTTTTGTATGTGTGCGAGTGTGTGTATATATATATATCCCAACTCATGAGTGACTCTCTGTCTCTCATGCCGTGTGAGTCACGCTGCCCTCGCCTCTCTCTCTCTCTCTCTCTTCCCCCCCCCCCCCCCCCCCCCTCTCCCCTCTCTCGATCTCAATCTTGATCTCAATCGATTCTCTCTCCATTCCTCTCTCTCTCTCTCTCTCCTCTCTCTCTCTCCTCTCACACACCGATCTCTCGCGTGCACGAGAGATATCTCTCATGAACAAGAAGGAAAGGAAAAGAAGAAAATTTTCTTAGGTCCAGCCCGAAAGGCCTGGGCTCGATTTGAAAGCTCTAAGCATGGGGTTGAGGCCCGTTTAGTTAAGGCCCAGGCTTGGGTGGAGGCCAAAATAAGGCCCTAAAGTTTTTAGGGCCCAACTTTAGGGCTGGCGTAGGGGCAGACCTTGGGCCCGGTCGCCAGCGCATTATCATTCGTGCAAAAGAGAATTTTTGTAATATTTGGTTTAAAATAGCTAAATGTACCTCTTAATTTGAGAAACATTGTGTGACTAAAGGTGAGATGTTTAATTCAAACCTAATGCAGAACGCTCAATGTGGGATAAGAGCATAGGATCATAGATTTTTTAGATAGAATAACAGCGTACAGTCAAAGTGAAACTAAAGTTGAGCTACTCATGCAATTTATTAGAAGAGTTGATTCACCTTGTTTATTTTAGGTCCCCTGTAAAATCTACACCATATCATCATTGAAGAAGGGAACATTTTTCTCATCATTAGCTAGTAAATAGAGTGTTCGTTTACATGTATGCAAAAAATAAAACTGCAAGAAAAAAACTCTTGTGATAATAAAATTTGTTCATTTAAAAATTTTGAGATCACTATTTTCTTTCAATAATCACTTCATTCATTAGTTGAAGTGAGAAGTGCACATAAAAATCCTACATGGATGCAAGACACTTTCATACTTTCAAAATGAAATTTCATCAAAACAAACATCAAAAGAGTGAAAGTGCTTCATTTTCACATTTTACATTATTATAAAATGTGATAAATTTATATTTCCCATTTTGTGTTTGTCTTTTTTCTAGAACGAGTTTATTTATCTATTCCCTCTTTACATGAGAAATAGTAGTTATTAATAATAAAAAGTAAGGAAAAAAATTAACTGGATTTGCTTCTGTTTAAGCAGAGAAATGGTTAAGAAATTTGATAAGAAATTACTGGGATGAAGGGGCATCTCTTCCATTTCTTTTCTTTGGTTTGCACTTTGGGTTTGGGTGGTTTTGGGACCCGATCCGATTCATTTCTCCTGGGTATTTGGGAGAGGATGATGATTCATGATTTCCCCATGATCCAATCCACTTACTAACTGGATCAGTGTATCTAGTTGTTCCGGGTCCAGTTAAGACCCAACCCCAATAATAGCATCCTCTCATTCCATTGCCATTTTACTCATGTGCATGATACACTGGGAGTCCACTATCAACTATCCTTTATAAAATTTAGGGGATTAGGCATTGTTGATGTTAGAGACCTCAACTAGTTGTCCTAGCAAGATGGTGATGGAATGTATAAAAAAGGAGCACAAACTTTGGAGATCTTACCTGAAAGCCAACTGTTATTATTATTTTATAGGTTTCAGTTATTATTGATTGATTATTTTATAAATTTATTAACCTGAACAAGTTATCATATTTTCTTTTCCTTCACTCAGAGTTTATATGTGATGTAACTGTTGGGATTTGGATCGAACAAATAGTCTCCCATCGATTAGACATGAGAATAATTTTGGATATATAAGGATTTGAGTAACTCCACGCTAGTATTTTTGAATAGTGCCCAAGTCCAACAATTGATATCAGAGTCATATCTCGAACTTAGTCGTGTGTGTGGGTGATGTTCGATGTTATTGATCCCCCAATTTAACGCAGAAGTCGCAATATTGGATCCCTGTAAAGCAATTTGATTCGTGAGATATTTAACACCGGTGTTTCTTTGTAATGGGCATGCCGCCAACACACGCCGGCGTAAGGTTAGTACTCCATGTACGACGTGTTTGCTCTGAATCTCATTGAGCATTTAATGTTCCATCGTGAAGAAAATTTGAGCTAACAATTATAATTACACCATGAACCACAAAACTACAGTAATAGTAATGAAAAAAGTACAGTATAAGAGTACTCACTGTCAACATACTTGCTATGCCCGGGGGACAGCAAAGAGGGAAACTACAGTAATAGTAATGAAAAAAGTACAGTATAAGAGTACTCAGGGCATGCCTTTTCTATATCCTTATGCAAAGATCATATGGGGCAAGCCCTCGCCCCTGCTTTGTCTCTCAGCCTAGTGAAGAACCTTCATGTCTCTCTACTAAAAGCCTCTCTCAATGGGATGATCCTAAAATCACCTTGTGATGAGCAAGCTAAAATACCTTTACGATGTTCCTTAGCAGTTGGAATTTAAACTTAAGCCAGGGTTTACTTATGGCCATCAAATATATCCCAAGATACCTGTAGTTAGTGATAATGTGACTGTTTTATCATATTCTCCATGCCAATTGTGTCACACCCTGCTTCTCAGTATAGTAAAACAAACACGTCACTTGGGCTAGTGATATGCTTAAAAGAGCATGTTAAGTCTCTAACCTGCAAATTATGCTATTTTTTCTATCTGCTGCATATACATATTGAGTCCAAAAGAGTACGCATACATGAAACAAACTAATTAAAGATTTATTCAACAATAAAGTCCATAACCCAATAATTGGGTACAAATCTCGCTACTAAGAAATGATCCCAAACTCTCTCTTTATTCGTACATCTATGAAGGCAAATAATTAAAAGCAATCTTCAATTTTCCACTGAGTTTCAGTTGGCTCCTCGTGGTACTCTTTGCTCAAAGCTAGTGTCTTCAAGTATTCTCCACTATTTAGAGTAAGCAAACCGCAAGGAGTCAGGATCTCCCGAAAAATACAAACAAAAGAAAAAAATATGTAATTCATGTAGAGCACGCAGATGTAAATGAATAAGGAAAAGACATGCAATATGCAATTACATGATACTTATTTTCATTACATAATTATGTATTTGTAACATGAGTTTACTGCTGAACCAGTCATATAATGTACAAGTTATGATGTCAAACAGGCATTCACAAGGCATAAGTATAACAATAGCACGGAGTAAGTCAAGTTTAAACAAGTATGACTAAACAATCAATCAGTGCTCATCATCACAAGAAATGCACATCTATAAGGTTAATTATGAAGATGTCCTTAGTGATTACTAATTAGGTGAAACTACTCCAACTATCATGTGCAGTAGGACATACCCATCCTACGCCTACTACACATGTCAATTGGGTCTTAAGACGCGAAAATGACTATATGCCATACCACAACCTATTTTTGCATATTAATCAATGATTATCATTGTTTGAAACTGCTAGTGAAAAGCTTCCGTGTACCCAAGCGAGAAGTCATGCCAGGAATAATATAGTATAGTAGTATATAATTAGAATGAGCTCATCAATAATCCATATCACAAAGTGGCATGCACCATGTAATAACACACATCACCATAACTTGTACATGTGTAGGAGTACTCAAGGTACACTTTTTCAGTTTTCACACTATCAATTTCTCCCATATTGATCTCGTGTCTTATCGTTTTTACATTCAAATTTATTATAAAACATGAATATCCTTGTGTGAATCAAGTGTCAAGAACAATCATGCTACCATGTTTTTTGTCAAGCCTATATAATCATTATATACATATGTATCATTTTTTTCAAGTAATTCCAAGTACATGCTTCACACAAGTGTTTATCTATGTCATTTAACTTTCGTGTTCATGCTCATAGTCATGTGTTAATTCGTATAGCATTGTGTCTTTCTACATGAACAAGAACAATCATGTCGCGGTTTGTTCAAGCATGGCTCATACGAGTAATTAACTTGAGGTAATATCAATAACATGCGTGATAGCAGTATCACAATAACATGTCTCAATGAAAATTTATTATTTATGATATTCAAGAAAATTATAGAATAATATTTTCAATGTTGAATTAAACAAGAAAGTAATCAACGCTACAAAGATGGTCGTTATCTAGCATGAATTGATGAATTAGTGCGAATAACACAAACAATACATGATGATAAAATATGATGGTTATTTAGTATGAAATAATTCTATAATAACTTGATCTATTTAATTACTTGTGGAGAGGATCATGGAAGAAGATCATATATATGATTTCTATTGAACCAAAGAAAAGGAGAAGACACTAGGTACTTCCCTTATTGATGATTGAGATCCAAATGCTTGATTGGTGATGGTCTCTCTCTCTCCTAGAGTAGATGGATCTCTGAATTACAACGGATATGTAGCTCTGGTCTTCACGATTTCAATGCTTCTAGGATCACTTGAATCGGGTTTCGAACGGTCGAGAAATAGCCCGGATACAAAACCGATGCTTAGCTAGTCCGGATCAGCCACTAACAGGTCTGGACTGGATTTGGGTTGAAAAAAAGGAGTGTTGCAGGTCGGGCCTACTATTGGGTTCAGAACCAATAACCAAAATTCACTTATTGAGTTAATTGGAGCGAGTCCAATAGGTTGGGTTCAAATGGGTTTGGGTCTCTAATGGTTGAAGACTCAACATGAGAAAGAAAAGAAAAGAAAGAGAAAGGGAGAGAAAAGAGAGGGGTGCAGGGGCGGCAGCGCCTGGGACGTGGCTGCGTGGCCTGGAGGCGCGTCGACAGGTCGGGCAGGCGGAGGCAATTTCCGGCGACGAGAATAGTGAGTGAGAGAGAGAGAGAACAAAGGGGGGAGAGAGAGAAAGTGGGAGGGAAATGAAGCTCGGGTCTTGCAGGTGATGGAGAAGAAGAAGGTGGTTGGTGTTGGCTCTGCTGGCGGTGAGCGAGAGGAGGAGGCCGGGGAGCTCGGCTTGAGGTGGCGGCTGTTGTTGGGTTCGTGGTGTTGCGCATGCAAGGGAGAGGGGAGGGTGGCAGCACGGCGGCGGCTATGGGTTGCGGAGGGCGCGTGCACGCTGGTGGAGGTGCCGGTGAAGTACAAGAGAGGGGGAGAGCTTGGCGGCAGCACCTGCAGGGGACGGTGTAGATGAAGGATGTAGGTGAGTGTGCAAGTAGATAATGATGATGGCGTTGGTGAGTTCGGAGGAGGCGTGCGGGTGTTGGCGGCGCACGTGCACACGCACGCGGACGGGGAGGAGGATGACGTGCATGGTTCGATTGTGTGGGAGAAGGAGAGAAAATAAGGAGAAGAAGAGGAGAAGAAGATGAGTGTTGGGGCAGCATAAGATTAGGGTTAGGTTTTCGTTGATATGTAGAGATAGAGAAGAAGAAGAGAGTATTTGTCGGGGAGAAGTGACTGGGCCTGGGCTCAATTGGGCTTCGGCCTGGCTTGAGCTGACATAAAAAAAGTATTGGAAGAAAAGGGAACATGGCCTAAGCTAGTGGACCTGGCAAAATAAAAATGAAAATAGAAAGAACCTGGAAAGGATTTGGCTTGGGCTGGACTTATTAAATTCTTACAAATAATCATAAATGATCCTATTATATATATACACATTAAAATATTAATATCATGCATCACCATTTAGATATAACAAATTGACTATCCTATAATACTATTGTCTGATCAAGTGGACAATGCTCTCTGGAGACATTTTGCACATCTTTTGACTAGTATTAACTTGTTTAATGTTTATGGCAGTCCTTTCCTTTATTTCTCCTTAATTCCTAAACTCATCTCACTTTTGAAATGAATGAGACATACAATACAATTTTTTATCCCAGTTACAGGGAATGGTTTAAAAAGAAAAATTATTTTTGACAAGATGGCAATTGCACTCAGATATTTTTCAATAATGCAGATCCATACAAAATTCAATCTGTCATTTCTGAATCTAAATGCAGGTAAAATTTCTTTTACGTGGGCCCACACCTGGAGTGACCCTCACAGATCCAGAGTTGATACGAGAGGTTTTGTCCAACAATTCAGACACTTTTAGAAATCAAAGATTGGGCCCGCTTGTAAAGCTGTTAGCAGCAGGACTGGGCAACTATGAAGGTGAAAAATGGGCCAAGCAGAGGATTATCCCCAGCTTTTCATTGGAAAAGATAAAGGTAACCAGTCAATTAAGTTCTTAAATTCATTCAACCTTGTGAAAAGTGTGATTCTAATCCTGTGATGCTTCCTATTTTTTATTGCATCGGAAAAAAACTAGATATTTCAGAACCGGCTGAATTTGATCGTGGATTGGATTCACAAAGACTTGCACAGTTCACCGATCTTGGAAAATAATGCTATTAGCCAGACTGGTAACTACTCTATGCTAACGGAGACTGAACCGAACCTAGGACTGGGGTAGAAAGATGAGCTCTGCATTCATCCACTGCACTCTGCAGCTCCAGAAGCACCCAAGAGTTCAAAACAAATAGAACAGTGTAGCAGAAGAGAAGTTGAGGAACCCAATGCGCAGATGTCGACATGTACCATTTCCGACTCGAGACAGAAGAAAATCACTAGGTTTTGAAACAACAGCTGCAGAAGCAGAGCTTGACATGCTTCTCGATTCATTTAGTGAGACCAGTCTCTCTAGCTCAAAGCCAGCTAGTCTAATCAACGAAACCTCTGCTCTGAAGAGTTCAACTTTTGATTTTATTGCTCCTGACATTTGCCGATCAACGAGTCAATAACCTGATTCTTCGCCCAACAACGTTCCCACAAGTTACATTGATGATTCCATTGATGATTTTCACGCTGAAAGCTCCCAGCCCCTGCACGATCAGAAGTACAGAGTGTTGCCACAAAAAGGAGCATCTTTCCCACAAAATGGCTATGTTTCCCCGAGTGGTCAAGCCATGTCGGATTCTATGGCGGATTCGATTGCAGATTCCATTTATGATCTGCTTGTAGAGACTTCTGCGTCCCTAAAGAACAGAAGCCCGCAGCAAACCAACAAATTAAGGAACAGTTTCGTCTTCTAACGGTCTTCCTCCTCAAAATACCTGAATGAGTTCGAAAGCTCTGGATGACTTTGATTCTTGGCTGGATACACTTTGACAGCCCTTAAAGTTGTCAGAATTTTTTGTGCTGCTAGCAAGAATTGGTTGCTGGCATAGTGCAGCAGTACGTTAATAAAGATTTGATCTTTGTTTTTGTTGCAGTAATGTTACTTTCTTGAAATGATCCAAAAAGAAAATTGAGTGAACAGGTTGTGTGTACTTATGTATTTCTAATTGGCGCTGATTGGTTTTTCTCTGAGCTGCGACTTCCCATCTCTTGTCTGTTGCTGTAATGGTGCTATTGTGATTTGGAGTCTGATCAATTAGGATGGTGACACACTAGTAGAGAAGATGCAACTTTTTTCAACATAATATTTGTTTACAGCAAAACGGAGGATTCAAAACTATTGCAGTTGACAATAAAGCAAAACACCTATTTTTTAAATATCTTTTCTTTTCTTTGCATCTCAAGTTGCAACTTTTCCATTTTTAAGCCTCTAGTTGTAACAGCTGAGTACTAATTGCTTTCTTTTGAAGTACTTGATATCTTTGTGAAGTTACTTAATGATTTGATTGTATTGTTAATATTGTATATTAACTGCACGAGTTTCATGCATGTGGTGATCTGTATTTCTGTAATTAGTGGTCTTCTTCTAGGTTGGGTCTTGCTTTATTGTAGAACTAAATACTTAATTGGCGTATTAAGCTTAAAAAACTTGAAAGGAAGAGGGATTGACTGTTCGTGTATATGAAAAAAATCCCCCCTTTTGTTCTTTATTAATTCCAGAGAAAAGAATTGTTAACACAAGACAAAGCACAAAGCTAAATTTTGATCTGTTCCCCCTTTTTCATTATATATATTTACACAGAGGAAATCCAGAAAACAGAGAAATAACCTAAACAGTAGAACACACTCTAAATCGAACTTCAATCCATACTCGTATGAACAATAACACTCAAACAAGACAAAACAAGAAACAGAAATCAAAGCCAGAGAGCACCAGCGTCTTTCAAGATAGGCACCAGCTCGCCAGAAATATGGACGGCCATCAGCCGATCAAGGCCGCCGACGAGGCGTCCCCCGATGAACACGGCCGGAAAGAACACCGCCGAGTGCATCATCATCTGCTGTTGATGTTGCTGACCTTCCGCTTGTGTGAATTCCTCCATCAGAACTCCTTCGTCGATCTCATCGCCGACCTCGCACACCGCCGGATTGACGCCCAGCCCCAGCAGCAGCCGCTTCACCACGTGGCACATGCAGCAGCCCCGCCGCCCCACGCCAGCACCCGGTTCTCGGCTACCAGCCTCTTCAGGCTCTCGCCCCCTCGGCCGCCGCCGCCGCCGCCGCTGCCGCTGGAGGTGGTCACCGTGCTGCAGGACGGCGACGAGGACGAAGACGGGAGTATGGGGCCCACGCCCGGCCGCTGCTGTACGGAATTGCTTGCTGCATGACTTCTGAAATTGTATTTAATTTTTTTTCTTTTTTTTTGGGAGAGAGAGGTCGGAGAGGAGCAAATCTGTACTGGGGGTGTGGGAGTTTGGGTCGGGCGTTATATACTGTTAAGAATTCCTCGGCGGTGAGTTTAGGTGACGCGGAGAGACACGTCAGCAGCAGTTACTGGTCGTCGTCTCTCTCTGGCTCGTATGCGGATGGCTAGAGCCTTAGAATATCGTCACATTTGTGCCAGGAACGTGTCAGATGACGTGGGCTGGCGTCAGCTTGGGCGGTGAGCGTGGGACCCGTGATTTACGAGGGTGTGGTCAGCAATTTGAGCGGCCGTTGTTGGTGGTTGCATAGGGATGACGTGGGCTCGCGAGGCGCATCGTCCGCGTCACCTGCGTGATTGACTTGGAGACTCATTAATACGAAGTCGGTTTTGTGGATAGTGTTGTGTTGATCCGCAGGAGCCATGAATTGGTGGTTGGACGAGATGGTGCGCCTTTTTGACGCGCCTAAAGGTCAAGACAGTGGCACAGGGACTCGAGGCGTGTGAGACGGTGAATATCAGATTATAGACTATACTTTGATTTTAAAATTAGAAAGAAAAAAAAATATAAAAGTATTTTTTTTAATTTTTAATTTTTATTTAGTAAACTAGCTACGAAGATATAACCATTATCCGGCTACTAGAGAAAGATAAGAACTTACTAAATGTGATATTCAAATCAGATGATCAAATATCCATCGGGGTCTTTGAAAGTGGTTCAATTTTTGCAGATTTTATTTGTTGTTTCAGTATGCCTGGTAACTAGTGAGTTGACTTTTTAAGAAAATTAATTTCTCTAAGATAGAATGTACTTAACTGGAATATATAAACAGGCAAACACCTCTTACTTTTGTCATATTTTGTTTTTTAAGTATTTTTTTTTTCTATCCTATATTTTCATAATTGAAAAAACCCTATAATTTTTTCATTAAAACTCAAATTTTAATATACAAATGAGCATCCTCTTGGTATGCTTAATAAATTGCTTTCTAAAATTGCGAGTTTCCTTTATTTTACATGAAGCATATATTATAAATTATAACGAAAATAATATTTGTTCTTTATGATGGAAGAAGTACATATTTGTGTACATAATTTTAGTGCATGTAAGAGATCATGGTAAGATGTTAGGTGACCCTCTCCAACTAAACCACAAAACGAGTACCATTCACCCAATACTAATCTTCAGAAGAACAGAACTGGTCAATACAATGTTAGGTGGTGATTCTCCTTCTTCCTCCTCTGCTTTCTTCTCTGCTGTCTTTCTTTTCTTCTTCCTTTGCTGGACCCTTATTTCTTCTGATCCATCTGCTTCCCATCCAGCCTTCAGGGTGCTCTCCAAGTGTTTGATGGTATGCCCAAGGGTGGCAAGTGTTTTGATCCCCCGCCGCGGGGAGCCTTGGACGGCCGGGTGGAGGTCAGAAGGCCAGGGAGGAGATGTATGAGGGATTGCTGCCACTATTGTGACCATATGGGTCATTGGAAGGCAGAATGTATGGTGGGTTTGCTGTGTTTTGTTTGTCGCCGGGCAGGCCATAGGCCAATGGGTGCCCAGCTCGACCGGGGCAGAAAAGAACGCTTCCTCAGAGAATGTCCGGTGTCGTTGGCATCGGGGGGAGGTTTTGGTCTACCGTCGAAGATTGTCAGGGGTCCTGGAGGGAGACCATGTCTGTGAGGGTTGGTTTGATCTCTAGGCTCATCGCCGGTGAGAAACTACTCCTCTGCTTTCAGATTGACGGCAGCGAGGTCGAGGTATGTTCAAGTGATAGGAAGTCTTTTGCCGATGTCATTCGTGAGGGCTCGACGGCCTCGTCGGAGTCATTCGAATTCCCTCTTCTCAGGAGATCCTACCCGACAGGTACGAGCGACGAGTTCCCTGCTCTCATCGATTCTTCCTAGTCAGGGGGAGGGGATGGGGGCTTGTCGGTCGGTCTCTGCCGCTGGAGCGCCGACACAGATGCTGGGAGGTGAGGCTTCATCCTCAACTCGACAGAGGTCGGTGGAGGAAGCAATGCTGCTCGTAGAGGCTATTTGCCCGGTCGTGGGTGAGGGTGTGGGAGGCTCGGAGGTCGGGTATCTCCCATCTCCGACGTCGGCGGTGATTGCTGCCTGCAGGTGATGTTGTGGGTCGAATCTCGAGCACCAGCGGAGATGTCGTTGCCCACCCCGGGCATCTCGGGAGTCAGAGTCACGCTCAACGTCGTCGTTGCAGAGGGCGGCAACAGGAACGATGGGAGTGACAACTTGATCGAGGGGACGCTAACTTGTAGCGGTAGCGGCAGCGTTATACAGTGTGTTTCACGAGGAAATTTTTTAATTTGAATTCAATCGATGCGTGGAGGAGGCGGTTGCGGTTGAATTGGGTTTTCGGATCCGGAGGGACTTCTTTTGAGCACAGATCGTGGACCCGGATCCGTTTAAGGCTATCAACACAACTGATGGGCCTGGTCTTCTTGGGCCTTCTATTTGCGCCCAAGAGCTGCCCAGTGTTCGGCCAAAGGGTGAAGAGATTGATTATATCGTGGATAATTCTTGTTCTGAGCCGGAGAGTACTGGGTGTTCTGAAATCACGTGTAATTCACATTGGGGAAGTTGAGAGGCTCTAAGAGTTTTAATAAGAGGTTTTTATTGCAATCGTGGCCAGATGAAGCCGTGGATAAGGGTGATGCTGGCAGAGCCCAAGAGGTGAGTCTGCGCTCTTTTGTTCAGCGTTCTGACTCTTTCAAAAGAGTTCTCTGAGTCAGGTTTTTTCCTTGATAAGCTGAATCTCAACGAAGCGATTAACAGAAGGGTTGTGAATAAGAGTTCTTACTGAATCAGGTGGGTACAAGGCTTCAGGAGTACTTCCAGAACGACTTTGGTAGCCTCATGGGGAGCTTGGCCCCAGTAATCTACCGAAGCGGAAGGTTTAAAAAGAAGGTTAGCAGAGGAAACCAAAAAGATTCAGCGGGATGATTAGGGGTCTCTTATTTCTAAGGTGTTATCCGATGAGAAGTGGAGCAGTCACTAGTGAGCGGGAGAGGTGTCGTTGTTGTAGTGGTGTTGCTCTCTTCTAGGGCTGAGGCGAACTTGAAGGAGCTGGGCGGTTATGTAAGAGGAAAGTACACGAATCTGGTTAGACTGATATTTGCAACATCTGCTTATCGATGGCGCTTGGTGTCTTTGCACAGACGTCGACGTGACGTCTAGTTGTCAGTTACCTACTGTTAGAATTATTTCTTCTTGAAGGTTCAACTTTGTAAATTTTTTACATTATTGTATCCTTCTTGGGTATTTTCATTAAGTGCTTATTAATGAAACGTCGGGGAGACTTTTACAGTCTCACGGTTCTTTCTCACACAAAAAAATATATATTAGCGATAGATGACGCATGACAATTTAAAGCATGAACTTTAATGTCATTTTAATATGATCATATGAATATTCATCGTTACGTCAGTCTCCCAATTTCCTCTAGTCAGATCGATTGGTATTTGTTAGTTTCTCATGACGTGTGAACACATAAAACAATTAAATAGATTGTGAATATATAACATGACCTCAGTGTATCTTACATGACATCCATGTCTCTCGTTATTAAGATACTTATGCAGGCCATTATATTTTCTGTTTTTCTTACAAATAGAATAAGTGCCTTTATTATTCTTAAATTAATTTATCAACAAATATCTAAACTGTTAGGGATGAAATTTTCCGATGCCTATCTCGATACACCATGAGGTCAATCCTATCAAGCATACAAAATAGAATAAACCACACGAGAGAGAGAGAGAGAGAGAGAGAGAGAGAGATTAACTTGCTTCGACCACCCAACTTCAATCTACTCTATGGGGCATAAAAATGAAATCCACTATGAAAAAGGAGAACAAATACAAGGTTACAAAGAACCAAATTTCTTTCTCATCTCACCCTCTCATCTCATTGATTCACATTTCTACAAAAGTCAACCTCTCATTTAACTTGTGAGAGACTATATATAATGCTATAAGAAAGTCTAAGCACTACACAATACTTAATGATAGCTCACATCATTAAGTTACTCTGGTCAGATTGGCCCAGGTTTAATATGGACTCTCATAGTCTAATCCGACCGCAACAGTTGACCTTGATGCTAAACCGGAGATGAGACACAACCCAATATAAATTACGTGATATGCTTCGAAACTTTCTTGGTCAATGTTGGATGCCGATTCCGCTTGTTTCCATGTAAAGCATCAAACGAAAATGCATATGGTCTCTTTATTATAGGTTGGCCGAACTTTTTAAGTTTAATTTGGACTCTTCAAGAGATTAAAATAAAACAGATGTTAATCCAAGTGATAATAGTTTGACCGTAATTAGTGAGATGAATTCTTAAACTAACAGAGGTTTTATATCGATGTGAGGTGAATCAAGCTTCAATCATTTTGATATTACCCGAAAGAACCTTCTCTCAGATTCAATTAGCTTGTAGCTACCAGAGCCCTAATCTTAAC
Organism: Agave tequilana; assembly: GCA_038442645.1. Taxonomy (NCBI): domain Eukaryota; kingdom Viridiplantae; phylum Streptophyta; class Magnoliopsida; order Asparagales; family Asparagaceae; genus Agave; species Agave tequilana. Next base: position 97,925 of record JAVJIF010010933.1, on the reverse strand, counting down.
CAATTCTTCTGGTGCTTAAATCAAGTCTTTATTAGATACAAAAGTCAGAGAAAAATGAGGGTTCGGCTCATGTGTGTGAACCATACACACATACAATAAGAGAGTCAATCACTCGTTGACACGTGTATTGATCCTCTTATAATATGTTATGTGTGTGGGCCTCAAACACATATTATAAGAGATTATAATAGATCCAATCCACGTGTCAACGAGTTATTAACTCACTTATTGTATGTGTGTGACTCACACACATGAATCGAATCCGAAAAAAATGAGGGAATAAGAGAGCTAGGTCTTGAATTCCTGAAAACAAGTATGTCTCATATTTATAAACTAGTTACACACCGATTTGATACTAAATCTCGTTAAATTTATCATCATCAGAGCACTCTCACATTTACGTGGTGAGGATCAGATCCTGATAACATCACATTATCTATATTCGCATGATGATACCATCAATCCCAACAATTAGGGATCAAATTATCATTAAAAAGTATATTTTATCTAAACCTAGTGATTTGTTGTTCCGATCAGAAGGCAAATCGAATCTTATTTATGTGTCAACACGAAATTGACTCCCTTATCACGTGTGTTTTAGCTAACACACGTATAAAGGAGGTGAAGAAGTCCATCAACCCGAAGCTTCCACATCGCCGGGGCCACTCCTGCATGCGATTCACGAAGATGACCGCGTTGTCCCCGTCAGCTCACGCCACAGACCTGGACCCACAATCCCCGCATCAACCCTTTCCAGTTCAAGAAAGCCCGCGCGGTCAAATTCGCGGGGCCCAGTTCCACAGCTCTGCTCTCGCCGCCACTTACCGCACTACTACTGAGTTTCGTGCTCCTGCGGAACACGCAAAAGCGACGACGTCACGACATGCACCTGGGAGGAGGAGCACACGTGGCAGACAATTATCTTAATCTAATCTTAATCTTAATTAAGAGATTGGATTAGGTTGGAAGTTTAACTAATTTCTTTTTTTTTTTTTTTTTTTTTAGCTTGAATCTCGATTAGATATCGTTGTCGTGTAGTAAGTTTGTCACGAGGAAAACGTAGGATACTTAGTGGTAAGAGACTCGCTAATTGGGTAGTTAAGCTAACAAATTATAGAAAACAAACAAATTAACTTTTAAGCCTCCTGTATACAAAAGTCTTCCCTGTGGGCACACAGTAAAGTCGTTGGGTTTGCTCCTAAATGGGTACCAATTCGAATCTTATGAGTGCAACATATGTGAATAGAGTGTGTGTATGATCGGCAATTAACCGCGAAAGTTTCCTTAAAAAAATGACTTTTGTCTATAAATGGCAAAGAAGAAGGAAATAAAATCACTTTTTTTTTTACAACAAAAGTAGAAAACAAAGCAGAGAGAGCTACTAACTTTTCTACTAATATTATTCGGGCTCAAGATTGTCTAATCTAGATTTAACTCAAGTATCATTCAGCTCATACATAGTTCATAGGAAATAAATCTCGCAAGTCATATTCTTATTCTTGAGCTAGTTTGAATAAACAAATAAGAATAACATTTTCCCCCTTTTCTCTCAAGTGAGTGTCATTGATTGCTATGTTTGGAGGGAGATACTAATTAGTTTAACTGTTAATTGTATTACAAAATATTACACTACACCTTTATCATTATTTACACTAACAAGCAAGTGTTGTTCTGATAATTAGCCACCCTCACTTGTCCGACTAATAGCAATATAATACAATACAATGTTTGTGGCACGGTTAGAAGAGCTCGAAAATAAGAAGAAAAAATTTGTTTCCGGTGTTATTTCGTTACTTTTACATTTTTCTTCTTTTTTTAGAATAAAGGATAGAATAAATGTTTCAGTCACAATATGTGTGCATATTATTATTAAAGTCAAATTCTCCATTCGGTAACTATGAGAATCAAATCTAAAATATTTTCTTTAGAGAATGAGGAGCGTTATCAGCAGGTTTTCCGGTTTCAAAATAAAAAAAACAACATATGTTTCTCTACTTTCTTCCAATCGAACACAGCTATCTATCATCAGTCTGCGGACTACTGGTTTCTCAGAGTATCAGTCCTCTACACTACGTCATGTCACTTCCTTCACCGGATCCATCCTGGCTTCATTATCTCAGAGTCAAATAGTCCAACCCAACCCATTAGATTTTGGTTGAGATTGGGTTGCCCTTGGATATACGTTGGAAATATAAGATAGAGTTCTTCATATCCCGTTTGTCTCCTCGATTTCTTAAGACGCATTGAATCTAACTACAAACTTCTCGTGTTCTGAATACATTAGAGAATACTCTTCATGCAATGAACAAAACACTTCGAATTTTGTAATGTAGTCAAGTGATGAACCTAATCGATTTATACTGCATGAATGTATTTAATTTTATTGATTTCATGTTTATCTTTAAGCCCTATATAAAGGTCATGTAGCTAGCTGTTTTCATCAAGTTGAATCAATAGAAATCTTCTCTCATCCTAGTATATCTTATAACCTCATTTGCATAATATTTGGAATCAAGAGTACATAACTCTCTTGAGTTTTGATTTTTTTGCACTCCAGTTTTCTTATCAAAGTGGTATCAAAGCATCATGGTTTCCAGCAACAATATGTTGCACCTCAACTTCCTCATTTCACCGACAAGAATTACAACTAATGGAGCATTCAAATGAAGGTGTTGTACCAGTCTCAAGAACTTTGGGATATCGTCGAAAGCGGAGTTGCAGAACCAACTGATGTAGCAAATCTCACCCCACAGCAACTTTAAGAATTGAAGGAGAACCGCAGAAGGACAAGAAGGTATTATTTTTCATCTACCAAGCGGCGGATGAGGTCATATTCGAGAGAATCTCGACAGTGATTTCAACGAAAGAAGTATGAGATACACTTCATTCTTCATACAAGGGAGATGACAAAGTAAATATGGTAAGGCTACAAACTCTTCGTATTGAATTTGATACACTCAAAATGAAGAACTCAAAATCTATTGAAGATTAATTCAATCGAGTTATTTCTATTCTTAACCAATTGAAAGTGAATGATGAAAAGATTGAAAATCAAAGAATCGTTGAGAAGATTCTACGAAAATTGACTTGAAAATTTGAGTCTACTGTAGTGGTCATTGAAGAATCGAAAGATTTGTCTACACTATCTTTAAAAGTTTATTGGGATCACTTCAATCCCATAAACTTCGAATGAAGTAATATGATTCTACTCCTCTTGAGAAAGCCTTCCAAGCACAAATGTCTTTTCGATGTGGCTCTGGAGGAAAGAGAGGAAGTGATTTTAATCGTAGGAAAAAAAATCCTATTGTAGGTAGAGGCGACGGCAGACGATAAGCAAGTGATGAAGCCCATGCATTTTCTTTTTCTTATAGAGAGAAAGAGAAAGAGGAAGATCTTCTTTTGAGAATACCCATTATTTTTATTGTCAAAAATATGGTCACATAATTAAATTTTGCAGGAAGAAAATTGAAGATGAGAAGAAGAAAGAATCAAGCTTCATGAACGAGGGAGAAAAGAAGTGTGAGGATGATGTTGGAAAGAGAGAGTTTACTGATGGGGAAGTTGATTAGGATCGTCGAGGGGTCGTCGAGTGATCGCCGAGGAAATCGACGACGAAGACGAAGGGAAACAGCAGCAGAAAACAAGCAGCAGCAGCAGAAGAGGTTCAGCGGTCGACCGGGCCGGTCGACCGCACATGCACAACGTGCACAGGATTTGAGCGGTCGACCGGCCCGGTCGACCGCAACACTCTGTCTGCAGAAGACAGAGCTCTCGGGTTGTTTCGGTCGACCGTACCGGTCGACCGGAGAGGCTTTCTGCAGGAACCCAACTCTCGGGTTGTTTCGGTCGACCGGACCGGTCGACCGTAAGAGGAGTCGGTCGACCGGACCGGTCGACCGACAGTCGGGTTTGGGCTGAAATCTGCAGTTCGGAAACCTGTTGTATTTAAGGGCTGCTATTGTTTTCTAGGGTTAAGAATCTTGAAGAAGAACCTGCGGGAATTGTAGTTGCTCTGAGTACTCTTGCATTCAAAGAGACTTAGAGCCATTGTAATCATCTTCCTAATTGAAACTCTCTCCGTAGATTGCCCCGAGGACGTAGGCATTCAGGCCGAACCTCTTTAAATCGTGTGTTTTGTGATTGTGCGTTCTTCTCTTGTGATTTCTGTGATTTTGAGTGTTCTTTGTGGTTGTGGAGATTGTGTGATCCTCTATTGGTTGTTGTCGGTGCGCACAACAAGTGGTATCAGAGCTTCAGGCTACGCTTGGGATTCTGAGGATTCGAAGGGCTCCAGATCTGATCAGGTGGAGATCGTGTGTCAATCTCAGGTCAGAGGTATTGGTGTTCGAGGAGATCGTGTGTCGATCTCAGGAGGACGCAATGAGGGCTTGTTGAATCAGTGTTTGGAGTAGATCCGATGAGAAACTCGATCTAGGGTTTCAAGAGGCAGGTAAAAATCTCATTTTTATCTGAGTAGAGATCTATCTTCAATTGGTTATTCTTCCGCATAAATAGAGAATCAAAGGTAGATCTCAATGGCAGAAGAAACTACTTCCGTTAAAACAATGAATCACTCAAGGATTGAAGTTGTTAAGTTCAATGGAACTAATAATTTCGGGATGTGGAGGTGTGAGGTTATGGATGCATTGAATGCACAGAACCTCGAGGACACGCTCCTATTAGAGAAGAAGAAGACCACTACCACTGATGAAGAGTGGGCGAAGATGAACAGGTCGGCATGTGGGTTAATACGTTCATGCCTGTCACAAGACATCAAATATCTTGTACAACATGAGACGTCAGTTAAGAAACTGTGGAATACTCTTGAGAAGAAGTACCTGACAAAGAGTGTGGAGTCTAGGTTGCAGCTGAAGAGTAAACTGTATCAGTTCAGGATGCAGAAGGGAAGCACAGTAAACGAGCACATCAACCGATATACGAAACTTCTTACAGACTTGCTGAATGTGGATGTCACTATAAGTGAGGAAGACAAGTCAGTCATTCTCCTGAACTCACTCCCACCGGAGGAGTATGAGACATTCACTATGACATTCATAAATGGAAGGCAAACCTTAGTTTATGATGAAATATCGTCTGCACTGATGAGTTATGAGACAAGGAAGAAGGAGATGCATCCTTCTCAGTCGAGCTCAGTGGCGGAGGTTTTGGAAGTAAGAAGCAGAAGTTCATCGCGGAAGGGCAAGGAGGTGATAGGAAGATCGAAGTCCAGGTCGGGTTATAGGGATCTGAGGAAGGATCAGTGCATTTTCTGCCGAGAGATAGGGCACTGGAAAGTGGACTGTCCGAAGTTCAAGGGGAAGAAGAAGGAGTCGAAGGCTGAAACAAATCTTGCAAAAGTGACGAATACTCAGAGGAGCAGGTCACAGGCGGATGGAGCAGATTCGGACTCGTCAGGTTTCTCGTTTTCAGTCAGTTCTCCCATTATTGGTAACTCATGGAAAGATGAGTGGATTCTGGATACAGGTACAACATACCATGCGTGCCCTAATCGGGGCTGGTTTTCCAACATTGAGCAGCTGGAGGGGTGTTCGGTCATTATGGGCGACGATCACCCATGTAGCGTGGAGGGTGTAGGTACAATCCGAATCAGGATGTTTGATGGGATAGTAAGGGATTTGACAGGTGTGAGGTATGTACCTCAGATGAAGAGAAATCTAATATCCTTGGGAACTTTGGAAGCATCGGGCATGGTGATATCTGTTCGAGATGGCGATCTCAGGATGATCAAGGGCTCGATGGTGGTGATGAAGGGCGTCCGCCGAGGAAATCTCTACTACTTGAAGGGTAGTACGATTACAGATCAGGTGGAGACTTCAAGTTCATCAGATGATGTTGGCCCGGAGGACTGGCAGGGAAAGGTCGGACACGAAGATGGAAGGTCTTTGCAAGCTCCTGCAAAGAAGGAATCCATGGAAGGTGCTGCTACCTGCAAGTTGGAAGGTGGACACAGCGTTCTGGACAAGAAGACGGTGAGATTCAGCACCAATACTCACCACAATGAAGGTCTTCTTGATCGTGTTCACGTGAGTGTATGGGGACCTACTAAGACGGCATCGCTTGGAGGTCACAGGTACTTTGTCTCTTTCATTGATTGTTCATTTAGGCAGTTGTGGATATATCCTATGAGACAAAGGGGTGAAGCCCTAGATGTTGAGGAAGTGGAGAGGAAGAATGGAGAGGCAGATAGGTAGGAAGATAAAGGAGCTTCATATTGGTAATGTTGGAAAAGACATTGACCGATTCCTACAGTTTGGCCAGAACACAGGGATTGCTACTCACTTCTCAACAGGTACAGATGGGTTGGCTAAAGAGATAGTCCGTTCCTTGCTGGAGGAGGTTCGGAAGTTATTGTCTAATTCAGGATTGGACAAGTCGCTTTGGACTGAGGCGACTGAGTATGCTAGCCATCTCAGGAACAGATCGACTGCAATAGGAGGTAAAGCTCCATTGGGAACTTGGTCTGGAAAATTTGCTCAAGATTATGGTGTGCTGCGGGAGTTTGAAAGTCCGGCCTACTTCAGTGCCAAGAGTGGCAAGGTGAATCCGCGAGCAAAGAGGTTTGTCTACTTGGGCGTCAAGGGAAACAGCTACAGGTTGTGGGACCCCGAAGACAAGAAAATCATGATGAGCAGACATGTCACACTTGGAGAGGCTTCAGTAGTGAAGTCCACTGTCTCTCAGCAGGTAGAGAGGACGGAGACCAAGGAAGGATTGCAGCAGGTGGAGGTTGATGCTACTCCATCATCTCCAGTTGGTTCGGCATCAGAGGAGACTTCATCGGAGGTGACACCGGAGGAGTTCAAGATACCAGGGGTGATGCTGAACAGGATGACGACATTGCAGAGGATGTCGAGTTATTTGCAGCCATTAGAACCAAGGTGAAACCACGGTCGTGGTTGAAGAAGCATGAATCTCAAGCTTGTGATCGTGACAAGCTGAAGTTGAAGGCCGTTGTTCTCCATGATGGTCGGGAAGAGGTTCATATGACTCAGTCTGACAGGTTCACTGCTGCAGATACAGATACCATTATTTGAGCTTGCTGAAGCTCATTTCTATGAACTACGTTTGGCTTGATCCTTTTGGGCAAAGGTACGTAGGCAGCCGTAAAGGCGCAGCCATTGGTGATGCAACTCTTATGAAGCTAATTGGGTTCTCGAGATGTTATTTTGGATCTTCACGTAGAGGTGAAGAGTTGTGGCTGATTGGAACTTCACGTAAAGTTGGAGAGACTTCACGTAGAGGTGAAGAGACTTCATGTAGAGGTGAAGTGGTGTGGCCAGTTGGATCTCACGTAGTGGTGAGATGGTGTGATCTCGATGAACAGGTTTATCTTTCGGAGAGAAGATGTTGAGCTTGCATAAGGAGTGGTGTGCATCCAGTTGAAGCCGATGATGTTTGGTGTGTTCTACGCAGACTTGGTTGGACCGTCAGTAGATAGAGCTAGTCAGTGGAGAGTCAGTGTTGGCTCATAAGGAAGTCTTCGTGAGGTCTGAAGTTGCGAAGAGGGAGCCATGGTTAGTGATCGGCAGGTATGAAAATTCTCCTAAGGTGAAATGCAGGGTAAGCATGTGCGATGTTTTCCAGGAATAGATGAGCCAAAGATTCCAAGCCGAGATCGTGTGTCGATTTCGACCGGTGCGCGCAAGCCGAGATCGTGTGTCGATTTCGCCTAGATCGTGTGTCGATTTCGCCAGGTGATGGACTGGGATTCGTTGGAGATCGGCTCAGATTTTGAGAAAATCTTCGCCGAGGTGGAGAATTGTTGGAAAGAGAGAGTTTACTGATGGGGAAGTTGATTAGGATCGTCGAGGGGTCGTCGAGTGGTCGCCGAGGAAATCGACGACGAAGACGAAGGGAAACAGCAGCAGAAAACAAGCAGCAGCAGCAGAAGAGGTTCAGCGGTCGACCGGGCCGGTCGACCGCACATGCACAACGTGCACAGGATTTGAGCGGTCGACCGGCCCGGTCGACCGCAATACTCTGTCTGCAGAAGACAGAGCTCTCGGGTTGTTTCGGTCGACCGTACCGGTCGACCGGAGAGGCTTTCTGCAGGAACCCAACTCTCGGGTTGTTTCGGTCGACCGGACCGGTCGACCGTAAGAGGAGTCGGTCGACCGGACCGGTCGACCGACAGTCGGGTTTGGGCTAAAATCTGCAGTTCGAAAACCTGTTATATTTAAGGGCTGCTATTGTTTTCTAGGGTTAAGAATCTTGAAGAAGAACCTGCGGGAATTGTAGTTGCTCTGAGTACTCTTGCATTCAAAGAGACTTAGAGCCATTGTAATCATCTTCCTAATTGAAACTCTCTCCGTAGATTGCCCCGAGGACGTAGGCATTCAGGCCGAACCTCTTTAAATCGTGTGTTTTGTGATTGTGCGTTCTTCTCTTGTGATTTCTGTGATTTTGAGTGTTCTTTGTGGTTGTGGAGATTGTGTGATCCTCTATTGGTTGTTGTCGGTGCGCACAACAGATGATACTCTCTTTCTCGCATGTAGTGTTAAAGAAATTACAAATGATGAAGTGTGGTACATCGACAGTGGATGTAGCAATCATATGATCAGAAACAAGAAGGTGTTCGTGGACCTTGATGAATCTATTACAAGCGAAGTCTGGACCGCTGATGACAAGAGATTTTCCGTGAAAGGAAAGGGTGATATTCTTGTGCAAACAAAGAAAAAGGCAAAGCGCATTTCTAATATTTTCTATATTCCGAAACTCAAACATAATCTTCTTAGTGTCGGTCAGCTTCTACTTCGAGGATTTTATGTTCATTTCAATGAAATATGTGTGAGATTAAGGACAAGCACAAACCCTTATTACAAAAGTGAAAATGACATAGAGTAAGATGTTTCCTTTGAAACTTAATTCTCAAATTGATTCATGCATTCATACTACTATCCAAGATAAATCATGGCTATGGCATTTTCGTTTCGGACATTTGAGTTTCAAGACTCTCTCTAATATGTGTAGCAAGAATATTATTGAAGGCATTCCACTTATTGAACTTCAAGAGAAAGTATGTGACGGATGCACACTTGGCAAGCATCACAGAAATTATTTCTCAGTTAGAAGATCATGGAGAGCATCACATCCTTTAGAGCTTGTACATTTGGATCTTTGTGTCCAATGCACACTACTTCGATTGGAGGTAACTGGTATTTTCTCACATTTATTGATGATTATAGTAAGAAGACATGGGTTTTCTTTCTAAAAAAAAATCAAAAGTTTATGAATATTTTAAAAGCTTCAAGGCTTTGGTCGAAAGGGAAAGTGGCTTCCCATTGAAGGCTTTACGTATCAATCGCGGAGGTAAATATGTTGGTGGTGAATTTGAAGCTTTCTTGAAGGAAAATGGCATACGACATCAATTCACTGCTCGATATACTCCTCAACAAAATGGCGTTACTGAGAGAAAAATCGAACAATTATGGAATTAGCTCGAAGCATGTTGAAGGCAAAAAGGAATTCCAAATGATTTTTGGGCTGAGTCTATGACATATACTATATATTTTTTGAACTGGGCATCATAAAATTGCAAGATCAAACTCTTCAAGAAGTTTGGAGTGGACATAAACCAAACGTGACACATTTGAGAGTTTTCGACAGCATTGCTTGCTCTCATATTCCAGATGAGAGAAGGAAGAAGTTGAATGACAAATCTGAAAAGTGCTTCTTCGTGCGGATATAGTGAACGCTTCAAGACATACAAACTATATAATCTCATCACAAAGAAGTTTGCTATTAGCAGAGATGTAAAGTTCAATGAAGAAGAAGCTTGAAATTGGAATACAAATGATCCAAAAGGCAAATCTATTTGTGCGGACATAGAAGAAGAAAAACAAAATTAACATGATGATGAAGAGGTACACACTCCACCTTATTCTTCTCATTCTTCTTCATCTTCGTCTTCGCCATCTACGTCTTCACCGACAAATTCAAGTTCTCCCCGAAAAACTAAGAGCCTGAAAGAGATTTATGAAGATTCAAGAAAACATCTGAATGAAGACTTGATGAATTTTGCTTTATTTGCTGACGTGGATCCGTTTCTTTTGAAGATGCTTCAAAAGAAAAGAAGTGGAGGAATGCTTGGATCAAGAAATTGATGCCATCCAAAGAAATAAAACATGGGAGATTGTGAAGCTTTCAAGAGGAAAAAAAAAGCTATTGATGTGAAGTGGGTCTGCAAGACCAAGCTGAATTCACAAGGTGAAGTGGACAAATTGTTTTGCGCCGGAAAAAGAAAGAGGGAATTGTTGTAAAGATTTCTTTGAATCAGATGAAAAGATTACAACAAGACTTTCCCTTCCAGTTACAAGGGAGGGAGGATGTTGAAGCTTGAATCCCCCCTTTGTTTAATGTTGGGTTCTTCGTGTGGCGGTGGAGAGTGAATCTTGTTCTCCGTTGACCAGATGACCGTCCTGGACCGTCGGGGGTCTTCTCTTCGGTCGGTAGAAAGAGTAACTCAGCTCCGTCTACCAAAACTCTCAAAGAGGAGGTAGGCGAAGAGCGGCTAGTACTCAGTAAGCTCGCTGAAGAGTCTCCTCCCTCTGTCTGTTGCTGAAGTTGTGCTTCCCTCTTGATGATCCTCTTGCCTGGATTTGATCGATCTTGATGATGCCTTGACCTTCTTAATTCTCGACTTCTCCAGCTTCGATCTCTCCAAAAGCCCTCCAAAAAGCTCTCCCAAAAGCTCTCCAAAAGCTCTCCCAAAGCTCTCTAAAAGCTCTCTAAAAGCTCTCCAAAAGCTCTCCAAAAGCTCTCGAAAAGCTCTCTAAAAGCTCTCCTCCCTGATAGCAAACAAGGCTATTTATAGGGGTCTCAGGGGGCGAAGGTGCCTCCTGAAAACGCTCCCGAATGAGGGGCCACTACCCGCTACATGCGCGGTGACTGGCCCCGCAATCAGGGCAGTTGCAACTGAGACGCGGGCGTTGGGCCAAACGCGCCTTAAAGTTTGAGACGCGGGCGTCGAGCCAACGCGCCTTAATGCTGAGACGCGAGCTTCGGGCCTTCACGTCTGGACGCTGAGACGCGGGCGTCGGGCCGACGCGCCTTGATGCCGAGACGCGGGCTTTGGGCCGACGCGTCTGGACGTTGAGGCGCGGGCGTCGGGCCGACGCGCCTTGATGCTGAGACGCGGGCTTCGGGCCGACGCGTCTGGACGTTGAGACGCGGGTGTAGAGCCAACGCGTCTTAATGCTGAGACGCGGGCATCGATTCCTCGCGTCTAGAGCTTGAGACTCTGCTTCCTTAATGGCTTGTCTGTTTAGTCATTTTTAGACAGCCTACAGAACCCCCTCCAAAGTTTCTGATATTCCGCAGTTTGAATGGGACGGATTTCGGAATACTTTGGATCTTAGCCGTGTTCGCCTTTATGACTGGACTGTTGATGCTTCGGGCTTGATCTTATCTGGAATTGGTCTTCGTGAGTGTACTGTTGAACTCTTTTGAAGCCGTCAGAGTTGATCGTGTTGAGTGTCTAGATACACAGTCTAGACCTCCCCGATTGCTTTTAGTCTGTCACGGGTGCGCTTTTGGCCGGGAGTGGTTGGTTGTCTGTTTGCGTCAGTGTACTGTTGAACTGACTTGCAGAAGCAGGAGACTGGACGCAGGTTCCTTTTTGAAAAAGCAGAGACTGCTTTAAAGACGCGACTTCCATGGGGTAGACGCGATGTTTGGCCCGTTTGAGGGGACGCGGACTTTGGAGAGACGCATCTCTTGAAATGCAGACGCGATTTTCTGGGTGCATTTATGATGATGCTGACGGGGCATGTCCACCGAAGAGCCGCGTACTTTGGGGCGCGCACCTGTGCCATGTCATGATTACGCCGCCAGCTGGCCTGGGGAAACGGCGAGATTTCGCCTCTTGGCGCGCGGATCTCCCGGTTCATTAAATGAACTGCTCCACGTGTCAACTTCTGACTTGTGGCGGGGTCGCGACGCATGATCTTCCCTGTTCAAACAATGATTTGGCTCCACGCGTCAGGCAGCGATTCGCTGCAGCGTTTATTGGGCCAAACGCTGCGTATCTTCGCGAATCTCTGTGCCTATAAAAGGCAACAGTTAGAGACAGACACATCTTCTTCTCCGAACGCATTTGCTGAGAAAAGAGAGCTTCCCTCCTCTTGTTTGTTCATCTGTGCATTCGAACTCGGATTTCTGAACATCGATGGCTCCCAAGACGAAACCGACTGCATCATCCTCAAGGGCGACCGTCGCTGAGGCTGAGAGAGATGCTTCCTCTGCGCAGGAGGGTGTTTTCCGAGGTAAAAATGCACTTTCGGCGTGGGTTCCGCCATTAAAACATGTTCATAGAACCCTAAGAACCTTTAACACAAGATCGTGTTTGATTCTCGGACGCTGTCCTTGAGATGATAACCGGGGCGCGGGCCTGATGATCCGACGCTGGTGAACTCTGCATTCTGGATCCTTCACTTAGAACATCTCTAATTGTGAAGGTCTCTGGACGCGATTTGCAGAACGCGGATTTGATCCGTGCGTTTTATGTCGCGTTTTGTGCCATCAGGAGCCGATTTGATGACTCTGGCGTCTGAGTCCAAGCACTTTGAAATTTCACAAGTCTTGGTTTGCAGAACGCGGATTTGATCCTTGCGTTCTGTGTCTTCAACCGCCGATTTTGTAGAATCTGGCGTTTGAGTCCAAGTACTTAGAATTTTCATAAGTCTTGGTTTGCAGAACGCGGCTTTGCAGGTCTGGACGCGGATTCGAAAAATTCCTGCGTCCAGTATCTCTTCTGCGTTTTGGTGCAAGTTCGCAGGTCTGGACGCGGATGATAACTCTTGCGTCCAGTGTCTCGGCTGCGTTTTGAATTATGAACACTTAGCGTCTTCCCTTATTTTTGGCAAAGTATCTGACCAAGTGTCTTCTTCTTTTGCAGTGCCGCATGTTTCAGGTTCACTTGCCAAGATGCACCACTTTGGACGCGTGGGTGGTGCCGACCGGGGCTTGACCTTTGTGCAAAGAATGAGTGTCCCTGTGACTGCTGACCAGTTACTGGATCGCAGGCTCTCTAATGTTAACAGGAGAACCTTTCGGGCACTTATGACCGATGCCGCACTCAAAACGGATGACGGCGTCAGGTTGGAGAAGCCTGCCTTCTTCTTTGGGGATCATATCTATGATGATGGCCGTCGTGTGTCTGAGGGGACCTATAAATGGCTCCGTGAGATAAAGGGCGGAAGATTCTTTCTTCCAGACATGGAGAGGATGTTCCCGATGTCCTACTTCCAACACATGTCTGTCCCCCGGAAGATGGAATGGGACATTTCCCAGTATATCCCTGAGATCGCCCTTGGTGACTTTGGCCTTCAAAAGGTAGACTGCCATGATAGTCATGACGGGTCAGTTGTCGGACTGTTCCCTGCGTCGTCCAAGCCTGAAATCCCAATTGGAGAGATCCCGGAGCTTGCTACCACCTTCCTCAATTCCTTCATAGAAGCAAGGGGTGACTATCCTGTCGACTTCCGTGCGTATGGGTGGGTCCACTCTCCAGGGAACTACTGGTGGGGCAGGATGGTGGGTTTTGTCCTTACCAATCTTGAGGGACCGCTGAAGCGTGTGGGGCTGTACCCAGCAGTCAGGGCCGTGCAGTGGGGCGTCCCGATGAGTTCTCATAACTTCTTTGGGATTCTGGAGCGCTACAATCCTCGGACGGGGACATTCTTTACTCCGGTCGGAGAGATGGGCCTTGCCCTGCACGAGTTGTATGAGGTCTCCGGGTTGTCGTCAGGGGACATTCCTTACGAGGAATTTGTCCCAACCACCAGGGAACTGCGCCTTTTGGAAAAAGAATCTCCTCAAGTGTACGAGACCTACTGGGAGGTGATGTGCCATTTCTACATCTGCGGCCAGACAACTGCCTGGAGGTCAGGAGGCGTCAAGCAACTATCCTGGGCTGATTATCTGTTTAATAATGTCAGCAATAAAGATCTCCCAGTAATCCGACTAGCTCCTAGTTCTGGTGGGGAAGTTGAAGACAGGATCGACGCAGCTTCTGACAAGTTCTACACCACGGAGTCGAACGAGGACGGCTTCGACCCTGACCTGGTCTTTGAGAGCTTTCACCATCAAGCCCGGACCCCTATTTCTGATCAGGCGCTGTTGGCGGGCTTCCTGATGTTGTGGCTGAAGAGGTGTGTGGTGCCCACGCTACCACATGAAGTTATTGTGGCAGATGTGGTATACCCGGCGGTACTCTTGGCTCATGGCCACCCCATAGCCCTTCTTCCAGCCGTGGTGGCCGGTATTCAAAGCGGGCTGCGGGTGCCGACCAAGAGCTTCTGCGAACCCCCAAAGACTGCTAATTCCCGTGGGGAGCCGTATATCGACTCAGAGGGGAACCCGACGGTGAGGTACCCCAACCCGCGGATTGAGCTGCCTTACACGTACCTCATGGCTTGGTACGTGATGCATTGTCCATCTCTAATGACGGCGGCGCGTGGGAGCATGGATCATATCCCATTTGTGCAACGGCTGGAACGTTCGGAGTGGCATGACACCTACCTGTATTACATTAGGAAGCGTCTTTCCTGTGCCACGAACTATCAGCTTAACTGTTGTTTTCCAGAGGTTCAAGGTGCAGCCCCCGGGGAGCTGTTCACGGATGTCGCTGGGCGGGATGACTTCTCGCAATTGCCTGCTGGAGCCTTCTGGTGGTTGATCAACATACGACCAGGATATGTGCTGTTTCGCCAAGGGACTTCCTGCACTATCGAACCGTATATGCCAAGTCGTTTTGCCCGACAATTTGGCTATGATCAGCTTTACGTCGGGAATCCCAATGCTCAACTTGCCTTTGACGGGAACCTGTTCGAAGGCGCTCGGGCTTGGTATTACAGTGTGGCTGGAGGGACGGGAGCAACGTTCCATCTACCCGACGAGGCGCCTAAGTGCCGTATGAGCTTCAGCTTCTGTACTTGGTACTCCCAAGCCGGCCAGACGCCAGATCTTATTCCGGAGTCTTCATGTCTTGAGAGTATCAATGCCAGTCTCGAGGAGAGGTCTGAATCCAGTAAACGTACTAAACTCCTCGACCAGTACCTGAAAGCTCAGAGGGAGGTCGAGAAACGATCGAGGAGGGGGCCCCCAGTAGTGAGGGCGGCACCGCAACCGGCAAGGGCAAAGCCGCAAGCGACGAGGGCGGAGCCACCAGCAATGAGAGTGGAGCCGCGACCGGCAAGGAGGTCGAAGCAATTGGCGAGGAAGCGTCGTCGACGCTCTGCTGCTGTAGTTGAGCTTGCCCCAAAGAAGGCTCGGAGGGACTTAACGGCTGAAGTCTCTCAATCTAGAGCTATCTCTGCTGGAGTTGAGGTTCCTCCTGAAGGTGTCCCTGTTAGAGTTGAGGAACCGTTGGAAGATGAAGATTTTCCAAGCTTGGTCCGTGCTCCTAGGTCACGCAGCAAGACCGTGGAGGAAGGGGAGTTTGTTGAGCGACCCCTTATTGCTGGTGATGCTGAGTCACCGGAGGTTGACATAATGGGCGAAGAGGATGTCGAGATTCCAGGAATCTCAACTCAGCCCGAGTTTCCTTCTGCTCATGAAGGGAGGTGTAACACCCCAATTTATTTAAATCCCGAAATTATGTTCAAATCCTTGATCTAAAGAGATTATACAGTTTATCAACAATAATTATTGATTAGTTTGTATTTATTGGAGGAAATTTAAAGGTGAAATATTGTTGCATAATTATTAATACAAGGATATGAATATTAATTCTATGTATGCTTGAATGTAGTGTATATGTATATGTGTGTAATGGGATTTCATGAAAAGACACAATCAATGGTGGAGATGGGACCTTGAAATTGGAAAAGTGAGGTGGAGGGTGAGGATTGTATTGAAATTGAGATTGGGTGAGGTGGCAAGCATGGAGGACTCTTGATTTTATAAATGAACTAAAATAGTATAGTAGGGGAGAGGGGATTCATTTATACATTTCTCTCTCTCTCTCTCTCTCTCTGTCTCTCTCCTGAAAGAACGACGGTCACCCCCCAATCTCTCTCTTTCTCTCTCTCCCTCTCTCTCTATCTCTCTCCCTCTCTCAGGGCGGACGGCGAGGAGGCGCGCCCAGCGCGCGGCCAGGCACGCCCGCGCGCGCGCCCAGCGCGCGGCCAGGCACGCCGCGCGCGCCCAGCGGCGGCCAGACGCGCCCCAGGCGCGCCCAGCGCGCGCCCAGGCGCGCCCAGCGCGACGCGCGGCCAGGCGCGGCTAGGGCCGGCCAGGCCGCGGCCAGGGCAGCGGTGGCGGCCGCCTAGGACTGCCGGAATGTCAATTTCGTGGTGGTGAGTGGGTTTCCCTCTTTTCCTCTTTTTCTCAAATTTCCTCCCTTGAAAAGCCCTAAATCTGAAATTATAGATTGGATAAAATTTTCTCCCTTGAATATTCATACAATTGTTCCTTGTTATTTCATGATTCCTAATGCATGTAGCTATCTAAATTTGATGTTGGATTTGTGGAGTAGATCCAATTGTAGGTAATGGATGAGTAGGAGGTTGCATGATGGATTTGTCATGTAGTAATGGGACTTATCGAATTTCAGATTTAGTGTAGATCTAAACCCTAGTACTCCCAATTTTACACTTTAAGTTCATGGGAATGAAACTTTAATTAGAGGTGTGTGAGACTAAAATTTGAGAAATTTTTATTCCTTCTTAAATTGGGTCGAATTCTTAAATAAATCATGGGTAGATGCATGTTGAATCTATTGGTGACAACCCTAACCCTATGTGAAAGCATGATGAGGAAAGAAGGGTTGGTTTTGTGTTAGTTTAAACTTTTACCAAGAAGTATACTCTTGTAATTTGTATATGATTTCATCTTGTGAAATCGACCGGAGGTTGGTATTGATTATCATTAAGTAATCGAGGTTCAACCAAAAATTTAGGTGACATCATATTAAAAGTTCAAGTATCAATTAATGTATTATTAATAGAATACAAGATTGATCCTGATTGTGGAATTAGTATCATAAACTTGTGAATCATTGCATATTAGGGGAGATCAAGTTATAGATCTCTCCTAGCCTTTAGTGTAGATGGAGGATCTTGAAGCTTTTTCACACTTGTGAGGGTGGAACCTCTTGCCTTTCTTACATAATAATCCGTGCAATCGAATCAAGATTTGATCTTGGTCATGTTATAAGATAAGAAGAAAATGAAGGAAATTCTCACGATATAAGTTAAACTATGAAGTGAGAGGTGATTTAAAGAGGGACTTATGATAAATCATGTAGCGATCGAACTATGAATACTCTTATAAATATTTCTCGTGACCAAAAAATCTAAATACTTTAGTTCATGACTTACTTATGATCTATGTTAGATGAAGAAGAATAAGGAAAAGTTAAAAATTTGTTTAATAGAGCACCTTTGAATTAGTAACACAAACCTGTTAAGTCTGTCCAGATTTGAGACCTGAAACATGGAGCTTCTTCCGTAAGGATATTTAATAAGAAATAGGTCATGTAATATACCGTTGGAAAGCTAATCGAGTCTTTTTTCAACCGCGGTTATGGCGTCCTAATTAATTGGCTGTGCTGGAAATTATCACTGGAACATGATAACTTGCCGAAAGTGCTAAGTTGCAGAATTTCTTTTTTTGATGTCTAAATGATTTCTGTTTATTTCAGCTTGTCGTGCGACTTGAGTGAGTCATATAATATATTGTTAGGAAGATCAGTAAATCTATAGGTTAATGGAAATCCTAGTGTCTCATTTTAATATCAAAAGTAGAAGTTACGATTAAATCATCTTCGATTGTTAGGGAGGTCAGATCAGAGGAAATATATTTAGATGGGAAAGCTATTGGAATTCATATGTAGGCGTGTTATGCTGAGTTTAGGACTAGCACCCTTCTTCAGTAGCGCAGGTTATGAACACGGGTGTGTCATACCTATCTAATTAAATATTGACCTTTTAAAATAATGTCTCAAAACGAGGTTGCATGTACTTTCGGCGTGCTGGTAATTATCCTCAGACTCAGATTCTCTTTAATTTTATCTGAAATAAGGAATTAGTGTGCTATGGACTCCCAAAAGATATACTTCAGTCTAACACATGTTTTCTTCTGTGGCCTAGTAACTGGACTGTGGATAGAGTGTTTGTTGGCACATAGTTAGTAGAAATCCCTGAAGCGCCAAAAGTTAATGGTAAGGATGATAGACCGATCAATTGTAATTCACTGGTATGGTCAGGTTAACGGCCAACACGGTATTGTATGGACAATAGATTAATAGATGAGTGAATATGAATACTAATTGAAAGAAAAGATCTTCTTAGAGTAATATAAGGATTGGGAAGTTAGGGTGATGGGACTGACCGTATCGAGTTCAGTACCGGCAGGAATCCAATGAGTCTCAATTTCATGTACGAGTAAATGGGAATAGCTGTTAGAGATATATATAATCTCGGTTGTGACCACAATATATTTATCGTATCAAAGAAATCTAAGTAATAACAAATTGTTGGGGCTATTCACTTGTACGTTAAATCAAGAGAGTTGCATTCTAAATTAACTAGCATGTGTGAGATATTCGCTTCTCCTTGTAGTCTCAACTTACCCATCCATTTAGCTAAGATGTGTGAGTAAGTAATACTTTTGCATACAGATAGTATGTGTTATATCTTCTAAATTCTTATTGAATTCCTTTCTCCTTTAAGTATAATGTCTTGATTTACGTCAGGGGTTAAAGATGTAATTGGGGGTTTACATTATTTTAGTTAAAGGGGATGAATCGATTATCCGAGGTAATGACCACTTTAATAGGCGTAATAAGGTATGTGTTGAAATCTCGTACATGAAGATTTGAAAGTGAGAAAAATGGGTATGTGGAATATGTGCATATGTACTATCTGGTCGTTATGCACGTGTGAGCCATGTGAACATGGTCGTTTCACTGTTCAAATACATTTAGAGCATTACATAGAAAGCACCCATAATATATATCTCCACACATCTACCATGGTATAAGAATAAAGGGATAGTAAGGCAGGCTTAGAACTGACACAACCTTGTGTCATAAGTGTTGCATTTAATGTAGAATTTTGAAACATGGTGTACAAGGGCATTGGCATGTGTCTCTCTGAATAAGAATCATATGATTGATATGAATATGATGGGTGTATACTCGCTTGATCTATGTACTTAATGTAATTGGGTGGCATGTTCTGATTAAGTAATTGGTGTGAATATTCCTGTAATGATGCAATCTAATAGACAAACATTAATTGTGAGTATGATTGCTTTTGTAAGGGAATTGATGTGCATGATACATGAATCTTATGAAACTGGATGTGTTGGTTATAGTGTTGTTACTATGATATTGGGTAAACCCCAAGCAAATGTCTTCGTTCTTATTGTTGCACATCATTTCGGGCATGACATGTAAACTAGTTTTATATTGCTTGTATGAATATTATAACTTT
This sequence comes from Agave tequilana, assembly GCA_038442645.1. Lineage (NCBI taxonomy): Eukaryota > Viridiplantae > Streptophyta > Magnoliopsida > Asparagales > Asparagaceae > Agave > Agave tequilana. The sequence goes on along the minus strand of JAVJIF010010933.1, from coordinate 78,465 downwards.
AGTTTGCATGATGCATTTTATATAAAGGAGGAAGGGGCCGGGCGGGAGCCGGTAGGAGGGGGGAAGACGGGGATTTGACAAATATATATATATATATATTGGAGGAAGGGGCCGTGCGAGAACCGGTAGGAGGGGGGAAGACGGTGTTATTGTCGTATATACATGCTACATATATTATATTGGGAGGAAGGGACCCGTATGGCACGGGCGGAGTGCGAAGACGGTGCTATGATATACATTAAATTACATCCTTACAAATGATTGAGAATGAATGATTATGTGTGATACAAATGTGTACGTGTATGTGTGTGTGTGTGTAACACTAGGAGTATGTTGAATGTGTATCGTATATGACAAGGAAAACCCATCAGAATACAATTTTAGCTGATTAAAATGAATACCATTTATTGGGTGTAAGTGTGCATGTGAATCCGTGTATTACTTGAAATGTGATGCGATATTGCATTATGAAAGATATGACATGATTTTGTGTTATATAATTATGGCTTGTGATGCAATGTTAATTGAATGCATAAACTAGGTTCATGGCATAACTCTTGTGGTTAATGTATGATAGCTTGAAAAGCAAGGTACGTGAGTACTACACACTATGTACACTTAAGACGAGAGAGTTTAATTATGTAACTCTTAGGCCTTATTACACATAAAGATGAAAATTTAAGAAAATTGGGGAATACAATCATAAGTGTCTGATCATCCTCAGAAATTGTAGAGACTGAGGCCTTGATTCATTAAGCTATCGGATGCCTCCGATTCTTGTCTTTTCACTGTTTCAGATTTCTTTTATTGCGTGCATATTCATACCCTTGTAGAGATATTATCTTTTCTTGATTATTCCTACCTCACTCACTGAGCTGTCGAGCTCACCCTCCCACAGACTGATATATTGCAGGTTGCTTGGAGGCAGGGGTCAGGGTTATGCTGTGCAGGGTTCATTCTGGATATATCCAACTCTTGTATTATGGGACACTTGGTTTGTGTAGGATGCATGTGGGCCTTGGATAGACTATTAATCTTGTAAATATATATTGGAGAACTTTGTAGTAGTTTCATTTCCAGTTGGCATTCGAGATATCTTGTATTGGGTGGTAGTAATAAGATGTATATTTATCAGTTATGATGCCATGTGAAGTTGAAAGTTATCATTTCTGAGACTCTATGGATGAATAGAAAGAAACTCTAGAATTCATATTGATATGTTTCTTCATAAGTAGGCGATGTCAAGCCGAAATACTTTTATGATTGTGTGGATATGTTGAATAGAGTTATATGGTTGGAATGAGATTAAGTAGGCTGATGTTAGCCGAAATATATCATATATGTATTGGATATTATATCCGACCCGTAATTATAAAGGAGGTGCTGCCGAAATTTTTAAGAAATAAGGAAATAATTTGATTAATCGGCTTTGGTAAGATGGATGTTATGTAAATTGAGGATTTATTAAACTGGGACCGTTACAGTTGGTATCAGAGCACAGGATATAGAATGAGGATAAACTTAGAATGAATAGTAGAAAAGAGGATTGGATAGATAGGGTTGATTGTTATGATTGATATGCATGATTACGCTTGTATGTACGTGAAAATATTGTTTGATATGATTAATTTAAGGGGTAGGAGTTCTTGCGTAGAAGACTAATCTTGAAGCGCGGGATATTTGGTCACTGCCTTATGTTCGGATTATGGTACCCACATGCCATAATTCGGATGTGTTCGACTGAGGGTGTGGGCCCTCAGTACGAGCTGCTAGTGGTATGGGACACTGGAGTAAGGAAATGATCAAAATATCAAGCGAGTTAAGATTAAGTCAGATCGTAAGAATATAGTGTAGGAAGTTGTTCAAGAGATAATAAGTTCTCGAGGAAAAGGATCGAGAGGGATATTATATGGAAGTGCGATTTTGAAGTATATAGGAGGAATGCGAAGGTTTTACACTTATCTGTTTCAGGTATGCTAAGTTTCGAGGACGAAACTTTTGTAAGGGGGTAGAACTGTAACACCCCAATTTATTTAAATCCCGAAATTATGTTCAAATCCTTGATCTAAAGAGATTATACAGTTTATCAACAATAATTATTGATTAGTTTGTATTTATTGGAGGAAATTTAAAGGTGAAATATTGTTGCATAATTATTAATACAAGGATATGAATATTAATTCTATGTATGCTTGAATGTAGTGTATATGTATATGTGTGTAATGGGATTTCATGAAAAGACACAATCAATGGTGGAGATGGGACCTTGAAATTGGAAAAGTGAGGTGGAGGGTGAGGATTGTATTGAAATTGAGATTGGGTGAGGTGGCAAGCATGGAGGACTCTTGATTTTATAATGAACTAAAATAGTATAGTAGGGGAGAGGGGATTCATTTATACATTTCTCTCTCTCTCTCTCTCTCTCTCTCTCTGAAAGAACCGACGGTCACCCCCCAAATCTCTCTCTTTCTCTCTCTCCCTCTCTCTCTATCTCTCTCCCTCTCTCAGGGCGGACGGCGAGGAGGCGCGCCCAGCGCGCGGCCAGGCCCGCAGCGCCCCCCAGCGGCCCAGCGCGCGCCAGGCACGCCCGCGCGCGCGCCCAGCGGCGGCCAGACGCGCCCAGGCGCGCCCAGCGCGCGCCCAGCGCGCCCAGCGCGAGCGCGCGGCCAGGCGCGGCTAGGGCCGGCCAGGCCGCGGCCAGGGCAGCGGTGGCGGCCGGCTAGGACTGCCGGAATGTCAATTTCGTGGTGGTGAGTGGGTTTCCCTCTTTTCCTCTTTTCTCAAATTTCCTCCCTTGAAAAGCCCTAAATCTGAAATTATAGATTGGATAAAATTTTCTCCCTTGAATATTCATACAATTGTTCCTTGTTATTTCATGATTCCTAATGCATGTAGCTATCTAAATTTGATGTTGGATTTGTGGAGTAGATCCAATTGTAGGTAATGGATGAGTAGGAGGTTGCATGATGGATTTGTCATGTAGTAATGGGACTTATCGAATTTCAGATTTAGTGTAGATCTAAACCCTAGTACTCCCAATTTTACACTTTAAGTTCATGGGAATGAAACTTAATTAGAGGTGTGTGAGACTAAAATTTGAGAAATTTTTATTCCTTCTTAAATTGGGTCGAATTCTTAAATAAATCATGGGTAGATGCATGTTGAATCTATTGGTGACAACCCTAACCCTATGTGAAAGCATGATGAGGAAAGGGTTATGGTTTTGTTTAGTTTAAAAAACTTTTACCAAGAAGTATACTCTTGTAATTTGTATATGATTTCATCTTGTGAAATCGACCGGAGGTTGGTATTGATTATCATTAAGTAATCGAGGTTCAACAAAAAATTTAGGTGACATCATATTAAAAAGTTCAAGTATCAATTAATGTATTATTAATAGAATACAAGATTGATCCTGATTGTGGAATTAGTATCATAAAACTTGTGAATCATTGCATATTAGGGGAGATCAAGTTATAGATCTCTCCTAGCCTTTAGTGTAGATGGAGGATCTTGAAGCTTTTTCACACTTGTGAGGGTGGAACCTCTTGCCTTTCTTACATAATAATCCGTGCAATCGAATCAAGATTTGATCTTGGTCATGTTAATAAGATAAGAAGGAAATGAAGGAAATTCTCACGATATAAGTTAAACTATGAAGTGAGAGGTGATTTAAAGAGGGACTTATGATAAATCATGTAGCGATCGAACTATGAATACTCTTATAAATATTTCTCGTGACCAAAAATCTAAATACTTTAGTTCATGACTTACTTATGATCTATGTTAGATGAAGAAGAATAAGGAAAAGTTAAGAATTTGTTTAATAGAGCACCTTTGAATTAGTAACACAAACCTGTTAAGTCTGTCCAGATTTGAGACCTGAAACATGGAGCTTCTTCCGTAAGGATATTTAATAAGAAATAGGTCATGTAATATACCGTTGGAAAGCTAATCGAGTCTATTTTTCAACCGCGGTTATGGCGTCCTAATTAATTGGCTGTGCTGGAAATTATCACTGGAACATGATAACTTGCCGAAAGTGCTAAGTTGCAGAATTTCTTTTTAGATGTCTAAATGATTTCTGTTTATTTCAGCTTGTCGTGCGACTTGAGTGAGTCATATAATATATTGTTAGGAAGATCAGTAAATCTATAGGTTAATGGAAATCCTCGTGTCTCATTTTAATATCAAAAGTAGAAGTTACGATTAAATCATCTTCGATTGTTAGGGAGGTCAGATCAGAGGAAATATATTTAGATGGGAAAGCTATTGGAATTTATATGTAGGCGTGTTATGCTGAGTTTAGGACTAGCACCCTTCTTCAGTAGCGCAGGTTATGAACACGGGTGTGTCATACCTATCTAATTAAATATTGACCTTTTAAAATAATGTCTCAAAACGAGGTTGCATGTACTTTCGGCGTGCTGGTAATTATCCTCAGACTCAGATTTCTTTAATTTTATCTGAAATAAGGAATTAGTGTGCTATGGACTCCCAAAAGATATACTTCAGTCTAACACATGTTTTCTTCTGTGGCCTAGTAACTGGACTGTGGATAGAGTGTTTGTTGGCACATAGTTAGTAGAAATCCCTGAAGCGCCAAAGTTAATGGTAAGGATGATAGACCGATCAATTGTAATTCACTGGTATGGTCAGGTTAACGGCCAACACGGTATTGTATGGACAATAGATTAATAGATGAGTGAATATGAATACTAATTGAAAGAAAAGATCTTCTTAGAGTAATATAAAGATTGGGAAGTTAGGGTGATGGGACTGACCGTATCGAGTTCAGTACCGGCAGGAATCCAATGAGTCTCAATTTCATGTACGAGTAAATGGGAATAGCTGTTAGAGATATATATAATCTCGGTTGTGACCACAATATATTTATCGTATCAAAGAAATCTAAGTAATAACAAATTGTTGGGGCTTATTCACTTGTACGTTAAATCAAGAGAGTTGCATTCTAAATTAACTAGCATGTGTGAGATATTCGCTTCTCCTTGTAGTCTCAACTTACCCATCCATTTAGCTAAGATGTGTGAGTAAGTAATACTTTTGCATACAGATAGTATGTGTTATATCTTCTAAATTCTTATTGAATTCCTTTCTCCTTTAAGTATAATGTCTTGATTTACGTCAGGGGTTAAAGATGTAATTGGGGGGTTTACATTATTCTAGTTAAAGGGGATGAATCGATTATCCGAGGTAATGACCACTTTAATAGGCGTAATAAGGTATGTGTTGAAATCTCGTACATGAAGATTTGAAAGTGAGAAAAATGGGTATGTGGAATATGTGCATATGTACTATCTGGTCGTTATGCACGTGTGAGCCATGTGAACATGGTCGTTTCACTGTTCAAATACATTTAGAGCATTACATAGAAAGCACCCATAATATATATCTCCACACATCTACCATGGTATAAGAATAAAGGGATAGTAAGGCAGGCTTAGAACTGAACACAACCTTGTGTAATAAGTGTTGCATTTAATGTAGAATTTGAAACATGGTGTACAAGGGCATTGGCATGTGTCTCTCTGAATAAGAATCATATGATTGATATGAATATGATGGGTGTATACTCGCTTGATCTATGTACTTAATGTAATTGGGTGGCATGTTCTGATTAAGTAATTGGTGTGAATATTCCTGTAATGATGCAATCTAATAGACAAACATTAATTGTGAGTATGATTGCTTTTGTAAGGGAATTGATGTGCATGATACATGAATCTTATGAAACTGGATGTGTTGGTTATAGTGTTGTTACTATGATATTGGGTAAACCCCAAGCAAATGTCTTCGTTCTTATTGTTGCACATCATTTCGGGCATGACATGTAAACTAGTTTTATATTGCTTGTATGAATATTATAACTTTAGTTTGCATGATGCATTTTATATAAAGGAGGAAGGGGCCGGGCGGGAGCCGGTAGGAGGGGGGAAGACGGGGATTTGACAAATATATATATATATTGGAGGAAGGGGCCGTGCGAGAACCGGTAGGAGGGGGGAAGACGGTGTTATTGTCGTATATACATGCTACATATATTATATTGGGAGGAAGGGACCCGTATGGCACGGGCGGAGTGCGAAGACGGTGCTATGATATACATTAAATTACATCCTTACAAATGATTGAGAATGAATGGTTATGTGTGATACAAATGTGTACGTGTATGTGTGTGTGTGTGTAACACTAGGAGTATGTTGAATGTGTATCGTATATGACAAGGAAAACCCATCAGAATACAATTTTAGCTGATTAAAATGAATACCATTTATTGGGTGTAAGTGTGCATGTGAATCCGTGTATTACTTGAAATGTGATGCGATATTGCATTATGAAAGATATGACATGATTTTGTGTTATATAATTATGGCTTGTGATGCAAGTGTTAATTGAATGCATAAACTAGGTTCATGGCATAACTCTTGTGGTTAATGTATGATAGCTTGAAAAGCAAGGTACGTGAGTAATACACACTATGTACACTTAAGACGAGAGAGTTTAATTATGTAACTCTTAGGCCTTATTACACATAAAGATGAAAATTTAAGAAGAAATTGGGGAATACAATCATAAGTGTCTGATTATCCTCAGAAATTGTAGAGACTGAGGCCTTGATTCATTAAGCTATCGGATGCCTCCGATTCTTGTCTTCTCACTGTTTCAGATTCCTTTTATTGCGTGCATATTCATACCCTTGTAGAGATATTATCTTTTCTTGATTATTCCTACCTCACTCACTGAGCTGTCGAGCTCACCCTCCCACAGACTGATATATTGCAGGTTGCTTGGAGGCAGGGGTCAGGGTTATGCTGTGCAGGGTTCATTCTGGATATATCCAACTCTTGTATTATGGGACACTTGGGTTTGTGTAGGATGCATGTGGGCCTTGGGATAGACTATTAATCTTGTAAATATATATTTGGAGAACTTTGTAGTAGTTTCATTTCCAGTTGGCATTCGAGATATCTTGTATTGGGTGGTAGTAATAAGATGTATATTTATCAGTTATGATGCCAGAAAGTTATCATTTCTGAGACTCTATGGATGAATAGAAAGAAACTCTAGAATTCATATTGATATGTTTCTTCATAAGTAGGCGATGTCAAGCCGAAATACTTTTATGATTGTGTGGATATGTTGAATAGAGTTATATGGTTGGAATGAGATTAAGTAGGCTGATGTTAGCCGAAATATATCATATATGTATTGGATATTATATCCGACCCGTAATTATAAAGGAGGTGCTGCCGAAATTTTTAAGAAATAAGGAAATAATTTGATTAATCGGCTTTGGTAAGATGGATGTTATGTAAATTGAGGATTTATTAAACTGGGACCGTTACAGTCCAACTGTTGCCTTTTATAGGCACAGGGATTCGCGAAGATACGCGGCGCATGGCCCGGTAGACGCTGCAGCGAGTCGCCGCTTGACGCGTGTAACCAAATCATTTCTGAACGGAGAAGATCATGCGTCGCAACCCCGCCACGAGTCAGCAGTCGACACGTGGAGCAGTTCATTTAATGAACCAGGAAATCCGCGCGCCAAAAGGCGAAATTTCGCCGGTTCCCTAGGCCAGCTGGCGGCGTAATCATGACATGGCACAGAATTCGCGCCCAAAGAACGCACCTCCTCGATGGACATGCCACGTCAGCCTCTCCATGAATGCATTTGGAAGGTCGCGTCTCTCTAAGAAATTCGCGTCCTTCCAGTCTGGCCAAATATCGCGTCTGCCTTCTGAAGATCAGTCGCGTCTCCATTGCCAAAGGACGCAAATCGCGCCTTTACAGCAGTACCATCTCTGCTTTTTGAAAAAGAACCTGCGTTTGGCCTCCTACTTCTGCAAAATCAGTTCAACAGTACACTGACGCAAGCAGACGACCAACCACTCCTGGCTTAAAGCGCGCCAATGACAGACTAAAAGCAATCGGGGAGGTTTAGACTGTGCATCTAAACACTCAACATGATCAACTCTGGGGGCTTCAAAGAGTTCAACAGTACACTCACGAAGACCAACTCCAGATAAGATCAAACCTGGAGCATCAACAGTCTAGTCATGAAGGCGAACTCAGCTAGAGTCCAAAGTATTTCGAAATCCGTCCCAGTTAACTGCGGAATGTCGAAAACTTTGGAGGGGGTTCTGTAGGCTGTCTAAAAATCACCAAGACAAGCCACCAAAACACAGAGATCCAAGATCCAGGCGCAAGGCTAAATGCGACAATCAAGACGCGAGAGATAGCCCGCGTCTCAGCATCAAGGCGCGTCAGCCCGAAGCCCGCGTCTCAGCATCAAGGCGCGTCAGCCCGAAGCCCGCGTCTCAGCATCAAGGCGCGTCGGCCCGAAGCCCGCGTCTCAGCATCAAGACGCGTCGGCTCGACACCCACGTCTCGGTTGCAACTACTCCGATTATGGCGCCATCCACCGCCCATGTAGCGGGGAAGTTGGCCCTCATCGTGGAGCACTTTTAGGGGGCACGATCACCCCCTAAAAACCCTATAAATAGTCCCGTCACTATTGAAGGGGGGACGACAATTAAGACGACAATAAAAGGAAGAGAAACAACAACAACAAAGAGAGAGGACGTCGACGATTATCGGGCAAAGAAGAGATCATCGACAGAGAGAGAGAAAACCCTTCAGCGAGCTTACTGAGTACTAGCCGCTCTTCGCCTACCTCCTCTTCTAGAGTTTTGGTAGACGGAGCTGAGTTACTCCCTCTACCGACCGAAGAGAAGATCCCCGACGGTCCGAACAGTCATCCGGTCAACGGAGAACAAGATTCACTCTCCACCGCCACACGAAGAACCCAGCACTAAACAAAGGGGGAATTCAAGATCCAATATTCCCCCTCCCTTGTAACCGGAAGATTAAGCCGGCTGTAATCTTTTCCATCTGATTCCAGGAAACGTTACGCCAGCCAACCCCTCTCCGTGTCAAACAATAGGAGACTCATCATGATACTATTCATAGATATTTTTATTATTTATTCTATTTTCTTATTTATTCATGTCTCCATATCTATTATGATCCCTGACCATTCTTTGCAGGTATTCTTGTATTTATTTATGCTAGAACTATTGTGTACACCATATTATTTCCTGCACTGAGGTTTAGCGTACGTAAGTGAGGGTATTTTCGCCCTGCGTATGTACGTCATCATAGCGTCCCCTTAATCACGGGATCGGGGCGCTACAATTTCTTTAACAACAATAAGCGTTGATGTTGTGTTTTGGCTTTAAATTGTCAAGACTCTTATTGTATTTGTTCATATCTTTTCAAGGCGTACTTGTAGCATGAAATATATTTGAGTAATGGATTTGTATTATGATAGGTTAGATTTTGACGACTATGGCTATCTTGAGTTGGAGTTATAGTTGGATCTGTGCTATACTGTAGGTTCTGAGAGGGGCACTCTCGAGTATATATAATCACTGGGTTGTGATTTTTTTCATAGACGATGTCAATTTGAAATATCATTATGATTGCGTGGATGATTTCTAAGTTCAGTTATGTGTTTGGATTAAGCTGATGATAGTTTGTGATTATATTGTATACCAGGTCAGATCAATATATAAAAAAGAAGTGCTGCCGAAATTTTAAGAATTTGAGATGATTATGATTATTTATCGGTTTATAAAAACGTTTACGTAAATTGAGAATTTTAAAAATCTGGGACCGTTACACCTCCCCTCCCCCTGCCCCCTTTCCCTAACTGTCTGACCGGAGTCCGGCCGAACAGTTGGGGGGGGGGGGGAGTGGGAAAGTGGAAGGCGGGCGGAGCGGGGAGGGGGAGGGAGGGGTTCGCCGGAGGAAGAGGGGGAGCACCCCGGAGGAAGAGGGGGAGGAGGAAGAGGGTTTGCTGGAGGAGGAGGGGCTTAGCTAGGTCGCCGGAGGAGGAGGGGGTTCCCTTTGGGGGGGACACCGGGGGGAGGGGGTTCATCGGTTAAGTGGTCGCCGACATGAGAGGGAGACGAGAAGAAGAAGAGATTTTTGATTTTTTTTAATGCCTTATCAAATTTTGGGGTACCATCCTCGTTCTTAGGGGTGGCAATATCCGCTCTCATTCAAGCGTCACCAATTTGGGGGTTGTTTGGTTTCAAGGAAGTGGGCGGAAGTAAAGAAATGTAAAAGTGTCATTTCCCTCTTTCCTATCTATTCAAACATCAGAAAAGAAAAATGATAAAACTCATTTTCCTTTTCTCTTTTACACAACCATTTCCTTACTTCTATGGTACTACAGTTAATTTCTTGGTTGTGTAAATCTCATTTATAATAAGTTATAACTCAAAACAGCTAATTTTGTGATCATGTAAATCTCACTTGCATTCTAATTACAGTGCAATTTTTATTTTCTTAATTAATTTTTATTTTAATATTATTTTGCGATAAACTTTGTGGTTAACTTTTTCACTTGCACTTTCATTTCCACATTACCATACAAACACTAAAAAAGACATAATATTTATTTAAATCACACTTCCCAATAACATTTAAAAATTAAAAAACTTATTAATCAATTCTTAAGCTCCAAAGAAACTATTATTACTCTCTCTCACTTTCACTTTCATTCCCTAACCAAACAGGCCCTCAGAATCTTTTACTAGTTTAATGGAGGGCCGTTGTTTTGTTGTATTTTACCCCGGTTTGACTGGGCCTCATCAAGGATCCCATCGGCATGACAGAGGCCCAGAAAAATGACAAGTCGACATCACCTGAAATGAAGAAGGGAGTGGAGAAAATATCCAGGGAAAAACATTTAACAAAAACTTAAATATTGAATGCTGGATTCTAATAAACATATCTAAAAATAAAAATAATAAAAAGAGAAAACTAAAATTGATGACAAGTGGCCGTCTGTTTTTTTATTTTTTTAAAGAAATAGTTTCATCTTCATCAGGGCATCTCCAACCACCCCCTCCATTTTGGAGTGAAAGTTCACTCCAAAATGGAGGGTTCAACAAAAACCTCTCCAACCATCACTCCATTTCCACTCCAAATGGAATATTCTCTACATATTTTATTATTATTATTATTTTATTGTATCAAATTTTAATTATCAACATATTATGTGATAATTTAAGTAAATTGCGTAATACTATTAAAATATTTTAAAATGTATTTAACTTTTTAATAATTTTATATAATATTTAATATTTAACTTTAATAATTAACTAATATTTTTATTTATGAAATTAAGAAATTATTTTTTAATTCTACTATATTCAATTATAAGAAATATGAAATTTTAATAATATATTCAATTTTTAAATTAATAGATTTATTTTTCATTTAATTTATATAAAACAATATAAACAATAGATAATTGTACGACCGAGGTGAATCACAAATACAAAAGGAATTTATTTTACACTACGATTTTACTAATGCACAACAAATTACAAATTTAAGCATAAAACAATTATTAACATTGAATTAAACAAAGTAAAATTATAAATTTAAAAACAAATAATTAAAAAATTAAAATATAAAAACTAAATAAAATACAAAAATATAAAAACTAAAATTTAAATTAACAAAAATAACTTAAACATAACCTAAAAAATCTAAACTTAAAACAAAAAATTTAAACTTAAAACTAAAATAAAATAAAAAAACATTAAAAAAAAAAAAAAAAAGCCACCCGGCAAAATGCGGGTGCTACAGTGCCCGCCATTTCTGAAATGGCGCGGCACTGTAGCACCCGGCATTTTGCCGGGTGCGAAATGGCGTGGGTTGGACCCACGCCATTTTTTAGCAAGGCCAACCCACGCCATTTTTGGCGTGGGTTGGAGATGGCCTCATTACATAAACATTCATCAATATCTGAAACAAATTGGACCATACACTGACTTCCAAACTTAAGGGACTAGTAGGCCATGCATCTCTGTCAAATCACATGACAGCCAGCACACAAAAGGCCCTTTTTTCTGCAACCCTGAGTCATTCAATCAATTGTTCATTCAATCTATTTAGACATTTCAAAGTAGACATCTTAGGCCAACCACAATTCTACACCCCAAAAAGGAAGAAATCTCAACAACTCACGGACTAAAAGTGTTGACAGCAAATGCAATACTAGTTGCTGCAAAAACTTGCTCATCTGATCTCCTCTCTTCTCACAATGCCAGAATCTGTACTGGTTTGTCCACCAAATTGATGCTGCTGACTCTCTTTCCCAATCCACGGCCTGCCATTTTCCCAAGAGAGTCCATGGCAGACGACAACCCTTTGAAGCTGCTGCTCCCTTCACTGAAGTTACGAGATCTCCTCGCCTTTCTTAGCCTTGAGATACTGTCCTTGTCGCCGTCCTCATTGGCCCTGGACTTGGCTACCACCAACAGAGCTATGTTGCTTCGGCAGAAGGGGCAGACTGGGGCAGTCGCGCACAAGGTCGTGGAATTGGGCTTGTTGTGGCAGCAGAGGGCCAGAGTGCATCGAGCACACATTTGGTGCCCGCAGTCCTGGACCTCGATGGTGCAAACTTGATCGAAGCAGATGCAACAGAGCTCAGAGTTGCCATCCTGCAAGATTAATTACCCGTATGAATCAAATAGGAACATTCTACGCTGTGTGTGTTCAGAGAATCTCATTTCAGGATCAGACAACTTTGATTACCAAAAAAGCTATCAGGTTGCCCTCACTTTTATGACACTGTTAGCAGCATCAAACAATCTAATCATCTTTAGTGATGAATAAATTAACCCACATATTTAGGCCTCATATGACTAGATCACGAAATTATTTTGAAGAATCATAATCTGTATGTTGAACCAGAATCAATGAACTCTTCATATTTTCTAAATAAGACAATGGATAAATAACATATATGAAATATGGATATCAAGACAAGTGAGAGGATTGGGCTACCTCAGAGATATCATCAGCATCACTTCCATCATCTGAATGCATGGGAGACGGCAAGGAATATGGAGTCCCCTTCAAGATCTTCTTCTCTCTTTCCTTGTTAGCGTCCATTAGGGCGGTCTCCAACAGAGCCTTTGCCTCTGGATTAAGCTCACGGATAAACTTCAATGGAGAAGGCCAGATAAAGGGTGCGGCAGATGATGGGTTGAGTAGAGCAGCACAAGCCCCATGCTTTCGCTTCAGTGCAACATCATATGGTGTTCTCCTGTAATCATCTAACAAATTAATTCTGCAAACTGAGACATAATCACTCCATTCTACTCGTACAACAATCAAATTGGACAATTCAAAGATTTCCATAATACAATCCAATTTAGTTCATGACATAATAATACCAAAATTCTGATTAACGAAAGTAGGGGTGTTGTCTGACTGAAATCACATAAATGACCATAAAATGCTGAAGATCATAGGAAGTGTGATGAAATAATGCAGTCCAAAATCGCTAACATAACATGATACCTCAAAGATCCCATATGTAAATCATTTATAAGGATCCAAACCAAACTAGTCCGGACTTAACAGTCGAAAGCGTACCCAGATGAATCGGTTTGAAGCCGATCAGCTCCCCGTGCGAGCAGTTCCCGAACGCAATCCAGACACCCCCACGAGCTGCCAGATGGAGAGGAGTGCTCCCTGGACAACTGCAGTGGAAAACTGGAACTCTCAAATCTCATCTCAACAATCACCATCTCCAAGCCAAAACACTACAATCAAATTGAACAGTCACAAAATTACCAGTATCTCTCAGTTGAAGCACGAAGAAGTGCTCCATTGTCCAAAAGAATATGTACAGCCTCAGGCCTCCTCTGCCTTGCCGCAAGGTGTAATGGCGTCGCCCCCTTGGCATCTCTGACATTTACAAAACGGGCGAACCCCCTAGAATCTCAATAACAAGTAAAAACACGGGCAAGATCAGCAACAATCCAACTCGAATAATAGGGAAACAGCCATCCAAGTGAAAATCACAGACACCCACCATGAATCAGCAACAGAGGTAGATTGAGCAGCTGTTAAAATTGCATGCAAGCAATCTGAATGGCCATAATATGCAGCATAGTGCAGACAAGTTCTCCCACGCAACGAATCAAACATCAGAATCTAGGCAAACACAATGGAAATCAGATTGCTGCTCATTAAAAGTGACTAAAAAATCAAAACTTTGAAAATTTTGGGACAAATTTATCACACATTTGCGCCGGATTGAAGGAGCTTTTGAACACAAGCAATCTTCCCATGCATTGCAGCCAGCATCAGAGGGGTCTTCGCAAAAACAGTAGAAAACTCACAAATTAAATGAAGCAAATTACTAAAAATCGAGTCATTTCTGAAATTTCCTCAGATAACTACCAATAAGTAACAAGGTGCATGCTAAAAAAAAAAAACCCATGACTTCTAAACTGAAAAATAATCAAAATTTTCACTTTTTGCAGGTGCGGTACCTGTTTGTGCCGATTCAAGAGATCAAGGTGAACAGATCGCTCCAGTATCATAGAGAGTACCTGAAATCAAACCCCAAAAAAAAAAAAATCCTTCGAAGCCCATAAAAATTTTAAATTTCAAATTTAAAATAGAGGAAGCAGTGAGTTAGCTCACTTCAACTTGACCGTTAGCGGCAGCGATGTGAAGCGCAGAGAGGCGATCGAAGACGGTGGATCTCTCGAGCAGCGACGGTTCCCACCTCAGGGCTGACCCCACCGTCTCCGGGTCACCGGCCTGGACGGCCCTGAAGAAGGCGTGCCGCCGGCGGTCGGATCCGACGCAACTCGGGCCCTGGCCCATCTCGCGCCCGGCCCGAATCCCAGCACAGATCCCGAGCAGCGCACGGTAGCCGTGGCAGCCGGGCTCTTATCGTGGGTTGGGCCCCCGCCGCGGGTGAGAGGAGGAGAATGGAGTGAGAAAAAGGAAGCGGCGGACACGGGTTTTTAGTATCTTTGAATTTTAAAATGAAATTTATGTGTTAATAATTTATTAAATTAAATACGTATTATCTTGGTCTCCGATTGGGCAGACTACTGAATTCAGTCAATTCAAACGGTGAGCTTACCTCCTCCCAAGTCTTCGCTTTTTTAATTGGTAATAATCTTTAAGAGTTTGTGGAAAATTATTTGTGAACTCAAGACGAAAATTCAGTCAAATTTAGGGCATCTCTAATGAAACTCTTTATTTTTAGAGGGATGCTAGAAAAAATGCCTGAATATTTCTTAAATATACAGAGGGCTGCTCTAATACAGCCCTCTATTTTAACTATTTTTTTAAATATTAGTTTAGATGTTAATAAATTATTTAAGAGTAAATTGTTAATTAACAAAAATTATACCGTTAGAATCGTCTCGCCGAAACCTTTTAAATGAGACTAATATTGAATTTTTTTAGTTAATTTTAAATTGGTTTATTTTTAATATAATATAATAATATTAAAATTTAGTAAGTAAATACATGAGATGTAATTTTTTTCAAGTTCGGTTCAATTTTGATATATTTTCAATATTTGATAATGAGAAATTAAAATCAATATTAAATATATTCAATATTAGTATCATTATGAAAGTATCGGTGAGACATTTCCAACGGTATAATTTTTATTTAAAATAGATAAGTAAATTTAAAGTTATATTGATTTTAAATAACTAGTTTAACTATATTAAATGATACATTTGATATTCTTAAAAAGTTAAATGAGACTTTAAGGACAAAATGAGATTTTAAGTTGTGAATAGTGATATAGAGGGAACCCTCTATTTCCCCCCGTTGCTCTAAATTTAAAGAGAGAAAAAAACTTTTTTATATTTAGAGGGGGATATAGAGAGCGGTTGGAATATATCCCCTCTAAATATAGAGATATAGAAGGGGTGGAGATGGTCTTAAGAACCAAAAGGAACAAAGGAGTGCTACACGGGAAAAAGACTCGAGCCAGGTTGACTGTTAGAGCATAAGAATTGGCACAAGGAGAAGACAAGGAATTAGAGTTAAAGAGGAGAGTGGGTTCTTTTTTAAGTGAATGCTGTTATGATTGGATTCGAGTTAAGGTGGAAATTGTCAGAATTTAATGACTCGAATCAACTTGAGCAATTAAGAAGAAAATTGGCAAGAGAGTAAGATGGTCGAATATTACTTATATTAAGCATAAGATGGACAAGTGTTTAACCTGAATTAATCCTGAAATTTAATACGAGTTTTCTCTTTTGATTAATAGTAAATAATTTAATTTCACTATCTAATTATTGGGCTTATTATTCGTGACAAACAACATTCACCATAAATTTTAAAGAAATTTAGGAATCATGTCTACTAGTGATTGTTGGTCCAACAAAGTTCATTCATAGAAGTCCATAAAAGAGCCATAGAAGATCCCGATGAAAGCTGACTAGTAACCCATTAACCCATCGAACACATTAACGAACAATTCACTAAATAAGTTTCATCAACCAACAATCCATTGAACACATGAAACGTATCACCTCATAGTTAGAATAAATTAGTACTTGGAAGAAGGAAGAAAAGTCATGAAATTTGAAATCGAACAGGTTTTCTGGGCATATCTGTCACACCCTCAGTACATCAATAGAGTTTCTAGACTTCAATCCCACCAATCTCTACCTTTGGATCTTTCTAGCGGCCCATGGAATAGCACTCAAAATTTTTGGTTCAATGTTGCCGACTAGTTCACCCCTTTTCATGGCTCGTGTCAAGTAAAATTGACATGAGATTTAAAAATAAACAAAATTCCTTCCAGATGTAAAAATTAGTTGACTCCAATATCCCACCACATCAAAGAGAGTTGCATATGATCTCAAAATTGACACGCATACAAAAAAAAAAAAAAAAAAAAAAAAAAAACACATAACTGATCAATGATCAGAGGTGGTCATACAACTCTATAGTTAACCAGGTGAAATCATACAAGAAGCATGAGCAAGAAATGCCTAACATGCATCTAAATCAGTAGTCTGGTTTGACTCACAATTGGTAGGTAATAACTTTTGTATGATAATTTTGAAGTGATAACTTCGGAAGTTCCTCTGGTGTCTCAAGGGCCTAAGCTTCTTAGCTTCAGTTTGCTTTCCCCTCTCAAATGCCCCAGAGATTGTTGATGGGCCAAATGTCTATGTTAGTTTGAATGAACAATTGATGGAATGGGCCTCCGAGTTCAGTCTGCCATGAGACTCTTGGCACGTTTGAATGAACAATTGATTATTGGTGGGCTTAATGTCTATGCTGCTTTGAATAAAAAATTTATGAAATGGGCCTTTGAGTTCAGGCTGACATCTGCCTCTTGGTGCATTATTTATGGTTTTAATCACTTCTTGTGATGTTGTAATCACTTTTGTTTTGCAGATGACTGCAAAGTTTTTTTGCAACTAATTTAGCTGCTGTATTTTCTGTATTTTTTTTTCTTTTTATAGAGTATAGTTTCAACCTATCTATCTTATAATATTAAATTGAGAGGTGGGAAAATATTCCTCCTATCTAAATTCATAGAAGTAACTGAAAGACCTGAGAAAATTCTGCAAATATAGTTGTGAGAGAAAGAGAGACGTGGAAGTTGCTCTTTATTTTTTTGTGCCCCCTTTTAATAAGATATTTTAATAAGATAAGGTTGTTTCATCAAAGTTTATAATTGTTGGGTATCCTGCTTAACAAGAATCAATCTGACAACTAATCAAGATCACTGAGATATCAACAATCTAATTGGCCAGGTCGGCAAATATCAGGTGGGAGGTTTTCCGTTCAATAGAACGTTCCTTAATTTAAGAACCACCTTTCAATTTCCTTCCTTGGTTTAAGCACCAATTAGACTGAATCCAAGTCAGTCTCGATATACTGTAAAGTATATCCCCTGTATAAAGGACTTAATCCACTTATACAGTAACACTTAGATTAAATCTAAGTCAATCTCGATATACTGTAAAGTATATCCCCTGTATAAAGGACTTAGTCCACTTATACAGTATTTGAAGTGAGGTACGCTTACAGCGAATCTCCTTAAGACAATTACGTCCCCCGCACTGGTGCTAACGGGATAATGGACGCTGGTCTCCCAAGATACAACACTTCTTCACGGTATTTGGATAGCACTACCAAATTACCGTACGGTCGAACCGTAGTCAACCAGTACCTACACAGGATTAGCAAAACAGCGGTATAACGACAAATTTCAAATGAATATTTGTCTTACTCTTTTGGAGGAACACCCACTGTTGAGGACGTAGGAAGGTTGAAGAATTTTGACAGAATCTCCTTTAGGAAGTCGCTTTGGATTCCCACTTCACTTGGAAGTCGCGGATTCCCACTTCGTTGGAAGTCGCTCTGGAAGTCGTGGATTCCCACTTCGCTGGAGCCCAGTTCAGAACCGAAGTCAGAACTTTTAGAGAGAGAGAGAAATCTCAGATTTGGTGTCTGTTAAAATGAGAACTTGGAATGCTTTATATAGCATTCCAAAAGGGGCCTTCAGGTCTGAACCCAACCAAAGGCTGCACCCTTTGGTCTGCCAACTGGTTCGCACCCTTTGGTCTGCCAACTGGTTCGCACCCTTTGGCCTGCCAACTGGTTCGCAACCTTTGGCCTGCCAACTGGTTCGCAACCTTTGGCAGGCTGCAACCTTTGGTCTGCCAACTGGTTCGCACCCGTTGGCTGTCCAACTGGTTCGCGACCGTTGGCGGATCGGTTCAGATCCTGACAGCGGAGCGGGCAGTCCAACAGGTTCGCAACCTGTTGGTGGATCGGGTCCGGTCTGGTTTGGAAGTGGATCTGGTTCGGATCATACCTTGAGACCCAATTCAAAAAGAACCAGGCCAGGTAGGGAACCCGAACTCACTCAGACCCAAACCCAAACCCAAACCCGGACCCGGACCCGAGCCCGAGCCCGGCACCGGCACCGGCACCGGCGCCGGCGCCGGCCGCCGGCCGGCCGCCGCCGCCGCCGCCGCCGCCGCCGCCAGCGGCGGCGCGCGCGCGCGCGCACATACGTGCATAGTTCCCTCCTTTTCGCGCCCTTTGGTCTGCCAACTGGTTCGCACCCTTTGGTCTGCCAACTGGTTCGTACCCTTTGGCCTGCCAACTGGTTCGCACCCTTTGGCCTGCCAACTGGTTCGCAACCTTTGGCCTGCCAACTGGTTCGCAACCTTTGGCAGGCTGCAACCTTTGGTCTGCCAACTGGTTCGCACCCGTTGGCTGTCCAACTGGTTCGCGACCGTTGGCGGATCGGTTCAGATCCTGACAGCGGAGCGGGCAGTCCAACAGGTTCGCAACCTGTTGGTGGATCGGGTCCGGTCTGGTTTGGAAGTGGATCTGGTTCGGATCATACCTTGAGACCCAATTCAAAAAGAACCAGGCCAGGTAGGGACCCGAACTCACTCAGACCCAGACCCAGACCCAGACCCAGACCCGAGCCCGAGCCCGGCACCGGCACCGGCCGGCCGGCCGGCCGCCGCCGCCGCCGCCGCCGCCAGCGGCGCGCGCGCGCGCGCACATACGTGCATAGTTCCCTCCTTTTCGCGCGCGAAAACTCCAAGTACCCAAAGGGCACGCCCTTTGTTCTCAATTTTCTCTATTTATACACCACAAACTTCCATCCCACGGCCAATGTGGGACTAAATGCTTTAAGCTACCTTTAGTCCCGTTTTGGCTTTGAATTAGGCAATCTTTGGACTTGAATATCTCATTCATTCGAAGTCGGAATTGAACACGTGAATATACCACGTTCATCACAAATGGAAGGAGAACACACTCCAACCATCATCCGGTTGATTCCATCAACGGATCTTGCCATAATTCAACTCGAAGATTCACCTTTATATTCTTCAATTCCAACAATCCCCCACAATGAATGAAGAATTCAAGGAAATGACACACAAAGAGACTGACTCTATTGTGTAAGGTACTTGAGAAAAGAAACTGCATAAGGATAGGTGAACTAGGTCTTGAACCTTCCATAGCGAAAGCTTTATCGGACTTACTGGCTAATCAGTGAACTAGGTCTTGAACTGTTAGCCGTTAGTGTAAGCCAAGTCAACAAGCTTCACACAGTGACTTTCCAAATCAACTTTGGTTCTCTGTTGTGTCCGTTTTGGCCCTGGACATTCTTGGTTTCAGAGAGTATCTTTAGGGAATAACAGCCTCCATAGAGATTCCCAAAGAGCCGACCCAACTCTATACTCACATAGGTGATGGACCTATGAAGAGTAGTCTACTCTACTCCACTTGTATAGTAACAAGATATAGGCATCATTAAAAGCGTTAAGCTTATCCTTAATCCACTTGTAGAAAAGCACTTATGTGCACCTTAGGAATGGATTGGAGTCAAGCTCCCAAGTGCTTACTTGCTGAGTCAATCATAACTAGTTTTTCCTCTTGAACTTAGTCCGTGGGATCTCCAGTCGCTAAGTGAGGTTTCCATTAAGCTGACTCGGTAAGGTTAGGCTTTTAGACCCATTCCCCTCGATGCGCAGTTTATACGCTCTCCACTTAAACCTTTAGTAAGCGGATCCGCTAAATTATCCTTTGACGATACAAAGTCAATAGAGATAATTCCATTTGAGAGCAACTGCTTCACGGTATTATGTCTACGACGAATATGTCTAGACTTACCGTTATATATCACATTTTGTGCCCTAGATATAGCTGCTTGATTGTCGCAGTGTATACATATAGCGGGCACTGGCTTTTGCCATAACGGTATATCTTCTAAGAATTGTCGAAGCCATTCTGCTTCTTCTCCAGCCTTATCTAAGGCTATGAATTCCGATTCCATAGTGAAACGGGCAATACATGTTTGCTTAGAAGATTTCCAAGATACCGCTGCTCCTGCTAGAGTAAATACGTATCCGCTAGTTGATTTTGATTCCTCAGAATCTGCAATCCAATTAGCATCACTGTATCCTTCCAGTACAGGAGGATACTTTCCATATCTCAAGGCATATTCCTTGGTATGTGATACGTAACCCAATACTCGTAGTAGAGCGGTCCAATGTAGATCACTAGGATTACTAGTATATCTACTCAACTTGCTTACAGCGTAAGCAATATCGGGTCTAGTGCAATTCATTAAATACATTAGACTTCCGATAATCTGAGAATACTCCAACTGGCGTATTCCAGTTCCTGTATTCTTATGAAGGTGGACGTGTGGGAGAAAAGGATTTGTATTCTCTTTTATCCCATGATCCTTGAATCTTTCTATCATCTTATCCACGTAGTGAGATTGAGATAGACTGATTCCATCTGGTGTTCTAGTAATTTTAATGCCTAAAATTACATCAGCAACCCCAGATCCTTCATATCAAAACTGTTGGATAACATTCTTTTAGTGGACTTAATAATCTCAATATTAGTCCCAAGTATCAACATGTCGTCTACATAAAGACAAACAATGATACATGCGTTTCCAACTGTTTTCGTGTAAACACACTTATCGCATTCATTGATAGTGAATCCATCTTTGATCATGACACTATCAAATTTCTCATGCCATTGTTTTGGAGCCTGCTTTAAACCATATAAGGATTTTACCAATTTACACACCTTGTGTTCTTGGCCCTTGACTTTAAATCCTTCTGGTTGCTCCATATATATTTCTTCATTTAATTCACCATTTAAGAATGCAGTCTTGACATCCATTTGATGGATATCTAAGTTGTGCAATACTGTAATCGCAATCAACATCCGAATGGACGTTATTCTTGTTACTGGTGAATAAGTATCGAAGTAGTCAAGTCCTTCTTTTTGTCGATAACCCTTGGCTACTAATCTAGCCTTGTACTTATCGATAGATCCATCGGGTTTTAATTTTCGTTTGAAAATCCACTTACACCCAATTGGTTTACTTCCAGGAGGCAAGTTTACCAATTCCCAAGTATGATTACTTAGTATGGATTCTATTTCGCTATTTATAGCTTCTTTCCACATTTATGCTTCTGGGTTTGACATAGCCTCTTTAAATGTTTGAGGCTCGCTCTCAATAGCGTATGCTATGAAATCTGGACCAAAAGATTTTGAGATTCTAGATCTCTGACTTCTTCTTGGTTCAGTTTTCGCATTTACATTCGGTTCCTCGGGGCTTTCGTCCCTGAACGCCATCTCGTGTGTTCTTTTCCCAGAAGTCTTATCTGCTTCCCATTTGTACGGAAAGATATCTTCAAAGAACACAGCATCTCGAGATTCGATAATCATGTTTACATGAATATCTGGTATTTCTAATTTATGAACCAGAAACCTATAGGCACTACTATTCAAGGCATAGCCTATGAATACGCAGTCTATAGTTTTTGCTCCCAACTTAGTCTTTTTAGGTAATGGTGCTAGCACCTTTGCAAGGCACCCCCACATTTTGAGGTAATGGTAGGAAGGTGTCCTTCCATGCCATAACTCGAATGGTATAAGACCAAGTTTCTTGTGGGGTACTCTATTTAGAATATGATTTGCAGTTAATAGAGCTTCCCCCCACAAGTTCTGCGGAGCTCCAGAACTTACGAGCATGGAATTAACCATCTCCTTCAAAGTTCTGTTCTTCCGTTCAGCAATTCCATTCTGCTGAGGAGTGTATGGTGCTGTAGTTTGATGTATTATACCAAAACTAGCACATAACTCACTAAAATCATTTGATTCATATTCTCCGCCTCTATCGGATTTTAGAATCTTGATTTTCTTGTTGAGTTGATTCTCAACTTCGGATTTATATGTTGTAAACATATTTATTGCCTCATCCTTACTGTTCAAAAGATACACATAACAGTATCTTGTACAGTCATCGATAAAAGTAATGAAATACTTTTACCGCCTCTAGTTGGCATAAACTTCAAGTCACATAGATCGCTATGGATTAACCCTAAAGGTTCTGTATTTCGATCTATTGAGTGAAATGAATTTTTAGCCAACTTGGCCTCAACACAAACCTTACACTTGCGAATTTCTTCCAAGTTGAGTTTAGGAATATATCCCAGATTAGACAAGTTCTTTAAAGACTTGTAATTTACATGCCCTAATCTAGCATGCCACAAATTAGGAGACTCAAGCAAATAAACAGAAGAATTTTCTTTATTTATAAGCTTCGGGTACAGATACACAGATTTTTTGTCTACCACTGCAACATTGTCTTTAAAAAGACCATCAACAAGATTCTTGTTTTGTTTGAGTCGGCTGCGACATTCATTCGCCTTATGCCCCTCTTTGTTGCAGATGTAGCAAGTTCCCTTGAAGCGCATGTTCTTGCCTTCTTGGACCTTGCCTTTGTACCCCTGGGAAGTCTTCTTCCGCTTTAAGCCTTTGGAAGTAGACGCTTTCCCCTTTGAGTCTTCGATCACATTAGCTTTTGCTTCGTAGGAGTTCTTGCTGGTCCTTTTCTCGGACTTGCGGTTGTCCTCCTCGATACGAAGCCTCACAATGAGATCTTCCAACTTCAACTCCTTTCGCTTGTGCTTAAGGTAGTTCTTGAAATCTCTCCACGCAGGTGGGAGTTTCTCCACGATAGTAGCAACCTGAAAAGTTTCAGGTAGGATCATACCTTCGGCTTCTATCTCGTGCAAGATAAGTTGGAACTCTTGCACCTGACTGATTACAGTCTTGCTGTCCACCATTTTGTACTTCAGAAATCGTCCAACGACGAACTTCTTGGTACCAGCATCCTCAGTCTTGTACTTCTTATCAAGACTGATCCATAACTTCTTTGCCGTTGTGATAGGACTGTAGACATTGTAAATAGAGTCATCCAGTCCATTTAAAACATAATTTCGGCAAAGGAAGTCACATTGAGTCCATGCATCAGTTGCAGGCTCTGGTGGATCTTCTTCCAGGAATCTGGCCAGATGAAGAGTGGTCAAGTAGAAGAGCATCTTCTGTTGCCACCTCTTGAATTCTGTGCCATCAAATTTTCCTGGTTTCTCCGACTTCGGGTTAGGAAGTGGAGTTGGCATTAATGCTTGTAGCATGTTTGGTGCCTTGCTAGAGCTATCTTGATTAGTCTCAGACATCTTCTGTAAGTTCAAGCAGAACAGAAGTAAGAAACCGTAATTGTCTTAAGATTGTTGGGTATCCTGCTTAACAAGAATCAATCTGACAACTAATCAAGATCACTGAGATATCAACAATCTAATTGGCCAGGTCGGCAAATATCAGGTGGGAGGTTTTCCGTTCAATAGAACGTTCCTTAATTTAAGAACCACCTTTCAATTTCCTTCCTTGGTTTAAGCACCAATTAGACTGAATCCAAGTCAGTCTCGATATACTGTAAAGTATATCCCCTGTATAAAGGACTTAATCCACTTATACAGTAACACTTAGATTAAATCTAAGTCAATCTCGATATACTGTAAAGTATATCCCCTGTATAAAGGACTTAGTCCACTTATACAGTATTTGAAGTGAGGTACGCTTACAGCGAATCTCCTTAAGACAATTACGTCCCCCGCACTGGTGCTAACGGGATAATGGACGCTGGTCTCCCAAGATACAACACTTCTTCACGGTATTTGGATAGCACTACCAAATTACCGTACGGTCGAACCGTAGTCAACCAGTACCTACACAGGATTAGCAAAACAGCGGTATAACGACAAATTTCAAATGAATATTTGTCTTACTCTTTTGGAGGAACACCCACTGTTGAGGACGTAGGAAGGTTGAAGAATTTTGACAGAATCTCCTTTAGGAAGTCGCTTTGGATTCCCACTTCACTTGGAAGTCGCGGATTCCCACTTCGTTGGAAGTCGCTCTGGAAGTCGTGGATTCCCACTTCGCTGGAGCCCAGTTCAGAAACGAAGTCAGAACTTTTAGAGAGAGAGAGAGAAATCTCAGATTTGGTGTCTGTTAAAATGAGAACTTGGAATGCTTTATATAGCATTCCAAAAGGGGCCTTCAGGTCTGAACCCAACCAAAGGCTGCACCCTTTGGCCTGCCAACTGGTTCGCACCCGTTGGCTGTCCAACTGGTTCGCGACCGTTGGCGGATCGGTTCAGATCATGACAGCGGAGCGGGCAGTCCAACAGGTTCGCAACCTGTTGGTGGATCGGGTCCGGTCTGGTTTGGAAGTGGATCTGGTTCGGATCATACCTTGAGACCTAATTCAAAAAGAACCAGGCCAGGTAGGGAACCCGAACTCACTCAGACCCAAACCCGAGCCCGAGCCCGAGCCCGAGCCCGGCACCGGCGCCAACGCCGGCCGGCCGCCGCCGCCGCAAGCGGCGGCGCGCGCGCACATACGTGCATAGTTCCCTCCTTTTCGCGCGCGAAAACTCCAAGTACCCAAAGGGCACGCCCTTTGTTCTCAATTTTCTCTATTTATACACCACAAACTTCCATCCCACGGCCAATGTGGGACTAAATGCTTTAAGCTACCTTTAGTCCCGTTTTGGCTTTGAATTAGGCAATCTTTGGACTTGAATATCTCATTCATTCGAAGTCGGAATTGAACACGTGAATATACCACGTTCATCACAAATGGAAGGAGAACACACTCCAACCATCATCCGGTTGATTCCATCAACGGATCTTGCCATAATTCAACTCGAAGATTCACCTTTATATTCTTCAATTCCAACAATAATAAACCAACTTATTTTGTACAATGGCACACATTGAAATTAAATGTTATTTCTATTTTACCGCGCCACAATCAAACATAGCAAATAGGATTTTTTTTGTCTAATAGACATTGTCTAATTCAATTTCTATAAAGTTAAGAAGTTTTTAATGGGAAAAGTTTTTAGGCATAATTGATATACATGCAGCTGAACTAGTATAAAAATGAATTAGTGGAATGATTTAAAACACAAGATACAATAAAGTGTAAAGGACTCTGTTATGGAAAAAACCAACAACACAATCGTCACGTTTGCATGTAATGGTCTCCCGACTCTCTTCTAACTTTGAAGAGTACATTTGCTCTATTAGACTTAAGGTTATGAATTTGCAATTTGCTTGTAATTCTCACTATTTTATAGGCTACAGCAAAAAATAGATAAATTTAAAGTTTAAAATTTAAAATAAATTATAAAACAAAAATGAAAAAAGAAAAATTAGAATCTTATCAAGGATTCTATTACAAAAACAGAAAATGAAATATATTATACAAATTATGACAGAAGACAATCTCATATTCTTCTTAGATGAGTGGTTAATTCATTGGGCGTCAAAATCACCAAAAGAGCTTTTTCAATACGATCGACTAGTTACTCACGTCATCCAAATCCTTCAGCATGTTGAAGCACAATTGTTGCGTGTTCGCGATCATCTCATGCTAGCGCTTGAAACTCAGACATAAATCCGCTATATTGAAAGTTGTAAGGCTAGTATTTGAATATTAAAAAAAAAACTTTTTTAGAGAAAATGTACTAATACTTAGTATAAAAGGCAAAAAAAAATAAGTATAAATTATAAATTATATGACTATTTAGATTAAAGTTAGTCGCCTCCAATATCCCAGCACCGCGTTCAATAATTTCACAAGAATTATAATCACATAATATGGAAAATGTAAGATCAAGTCCCAAGTGCTAATTTTTCAGAGATAACTATAATAATTCTTATTTATTATTTTAATTGATCTTGCCATCAAATAAGCATGAGTCGAAAAAATGCAAACCGCGACATCTAATCTCACTATCACAATGGCTCCGGCTGTGACTCAGGCCCAAAATTCGACGGGCCGGGCCTGGAGCCAGGCCCTAGTTACTGTTCTCAATTAAGGCATTATCTGTTCCGTATCAGTGACCCGTCGGTTAGAATTTGAGTTTGCTCTATAACCAGGTCTAACGCTTGAAGGAGACATGTTGATGATTAAAAAAAAAAAAAAAAAAAAAAAAATAATTACCCGATCAAGATCGCCCCGACCCGATCCATAACTCGCCCGTTTCTCACCTTATTAGGGTTTCGTCCGCTGCTTCTCCCTCTTCTAGCCGCTAGGGTTTCGCTCTGAGGTGAGAAATCTCCACTCTCTTTTCCTTCTCCTTTCTTTCTTTTTTAAACTTTCGAAATATTCAAATATTAATCATTTATACTCTACTCCCTCATATAGTTTCTGTTAATTTTCTCTTTTTGATCTGTTTTTCTCCCTCTGACTGAAGGAACATTTCAATGGCGCCGCCTCAACCCAACAGTGGTCTCTTTGTGGGTCTAAACAAAGGTCACGTTGTGACCAAAAGGGAACTGCCTGTTCGCCCATCTAGCAGGAAAGGGGTACGATTTGATCTCTCTATGATTTATTTTCCCCACTTTTTCTTAGTGTTTATCTGATTGCTTAATATAGAGAGTTATTGGCTTGTTTCTTTGATATATTCTGTTCGTGAATTTTGCTTGATGCAGTATTTGGTGGTTACAAGTCTTGATTTTTTTCCCCTTTTTAGTCTTTTGATTATTAAAGTCATCTTTTTTTACAAGTAAGTTTGAGATACTGTCTAGTGATTTGACACAGGCTGAACTGAAATGGATGTATTATTGTACATTTCTGTTAAAGTTTATGATTTTGACTAACCTGGATCCCAAGTTTAATCAAACTTGTAGAAATGTTGGATCAAGTTCGAGTATTACTCATCTGAAATCAATTTTTAGTTATTGATGACGGCTCATGGTTAATAATCCTGAGCCGCAATATCTGAAGTTTTGCTGTTTTTGTAAGTCATGTTTCTGAACATTTTGCCTGAAATTGCCGAGACAATATAATTGTTATTCTGCCGCTAGTTTTTTCTTATATTGTATTATGTTTCACTGTATTAACTCAACACCAACCTGTGCTTGAAATTGTTAAAAAAAATGTTTAGACTTTGTATTTAGGCACTTGTCTAATTCTTTTTTTAATTATTGTTGAAGAGTGCTGGAGTCAGATACATTTGCATAACATATAATATAGGAATCACCTTTGAGTTTTACATTGCTTGGAGTGTTATTTTCTTGCTATTTACTCGCATACATTGCACTAAATTGAGTTTAAACATAAGGTGGGGAAGTCATTATCCTTCTTTAGCCCTAAAACCATATCCATTGCGATTACTCACTCAAGCCTAACTAAAAATTGAATAGACGTTGGCCCTAGGGACATCTCAGACTCATTAAGATTGACCTCGGGAGGAAGTTGTTAGAGTTTGACTCTTGCTAAATCTGTGTCTAAGTAGTGGGGATTAAGAGGCCAAGCCTCGAAGATTCAGTGGGTTTTTTAATTAGGTCCGCTGTTAAGCACAGATACATATCACTGAATTTTGCCCCTACCTGGCCGATTAACTTATAGTTAGACTACTGTAATATCTCTCTACTGGATAATCGACCAGTTAGTAGTCGTTTAGGTGTTGGATTACCATAGATTAGGCTTGGCTTAATTTTTTATTGTTCTGCGTATGATCTTATTTGTGCCGTGATTGATTGTGCATGCAAGTGTGGTCAAGAGACCCAATCACATCTAGGTTAGTCATGAACACTTTGGACACCACCATTTCATCTTCAAAATATATTCATGGCTCAACCAGCCTCTTTTCAGGATAGATATTTTCCGATCCGGAACTTTTTACCTTCGTGCATTAGACTTTTCGAACCTAATAGCAACAATTTTGAGCTCAAATCACAGTTTATTAACGCTCTTCCAAGCGTTCATGGTTTAGAATCCGAAGATGCTTACTTTTTCATAAGAGAGTTCGAAGAAGTTTGTATGAGGATACCTTAGTTAGGAGATGATGTTGTTAGACTATAATTTATTTTTTTCTCTTAAGAACTTAGCTAAAAAATTATTGTACAATTTAGTTGTTGACTTATTCACATTTTGGGATGAATTTGTGAAAGTTTTATTAAAAAAATTTAACACAATTCACAAAACCGCACTCATTAGAAGACCATAATGCAGTTTAGACAAAAACTCTAATGAACCCTTTCTTTTGGAGAAATTTTGAACGATCTCTTTACTCAGTGCCCTCATCATAGCATAGAGAAATGACATTAGTGCCAGATTCTCTATGATAGTTTAGATTACCAAACTAAGACACTCTTAGAAACCAGAAACCATGTGCAAAGGTGGGTTTTTGCAACAGAATGAGAATCAAGCGTGAGAATTGTTTGAGGACCTAACTAAAAAGACCACACAATGGGAATCCTTTTCAGAGAAACCTAGAATCTCAAACCCAATCTCTTCCAATCTTTTCTAAAGGTGGTCTCCTTTCAATAGAGTCCTTCGTAGCTGTCGAAGCAAAAATTGCCCAATTGGCAATTTTGCTTCGACAGTTATGAAGGACTATTGAATGGAGGCCACATTTGGAAGAGATTGGATTTGAGTTGGTTTCTCTGGAAAGGATTCCCACTGGATGGTCTTTTCAGCTAGGTCCTCAAACAATTCCCACCTTTGATTCTCAATTTTTGCAAAAAATCACCTTGGCACATGATTTTTAAAACAGAAACCATGTGCAAAGGTGGGGTTTTGGAATAGAATGACCATCCAGTGGGAATCCTTTTTAGAGAAACCTAGAAACTCAAACCCAGTCTCTTCCAAAGGTCTCATACATTCAATAGAGATGTCCATAGGGTTGGCAATTTTGCTTCGACAGCTATGGACAACTCTATGGAATGGAGGCCACCTTTGGAAGAGATTGGATTTGAGTTTCTAGGTTTCTCTGAAAAGGATTCCCACTGGATGGTGTTTTCAGCTAGGTCCTCAAACAATTTTCACTTTTGATTCTCATCCTTTTGCAAAAAATCACCTTGGCACATGATTTATAGGAGAGTATTAGTTTGGTAATCTAAACTATCATAGAGAATATGTGGTGTTTTCAGCTAGGTCTTCAAACAATTTCCACTATTGATTCTTATCCTTTTGCAAAAAATCACCTTGGCACATGATTTATAGGAGAGTATTAGCTTGGTAATCTAAACTATCATTGAAAATATGGCACTGATACCATTTCTCTATGCTACGGTGAGTACACTGAGTAAAGAGATCCTTGAAGCCTTCAAAATACCTCCAAAAGGAAGGGTTCATTAGAGTCTTTGTCTAAACTGTATTATGGCCTTTCTAATGAGTGATTTTTTGAATTGGGTTAAATTTTTTAAGAAAACTTTCACAAATTCATCCCAAGATGTGATTAAGTCAACAACTAAACTGTACAACAAATTTTACCTAGGTTCTTAAGAGAGAAATGAATAAATTGTAGTTGCTATTCATTAGAGTCTTATCTAAACTGCATTATGGTCTTTCTAATGAGTGCGGTTTTGTGAATTGGGTAATTTTTTAAAGAAAACTTTCACAAATTCATCCCAAGATGTGATTGAGTTAACAGCTAAACTGCATAGCCATTTTTTAGCTAAGTCATTAAGAGAGAAGGGACAACATCATCTCCCTCCTAACTAAGGTATCCTCATTATTAGACAAACTTCTTCGAACTCTCTTATGAAAAAGTAAGCATCATCAGATTATAGACCATGAAACCTAGACCATGAAACCTAGGAAGAGTGTTGATAAACTGGGGCTTGAGCTCAAAATTATTGTCATAGTTTCGGAACGTCTAATGCACGAAGGTAAAATCTATCCTGAAGAGAGGTTGGTTGAGCCATGACTGGAATTTGTTTGGTGCTACTAGATTGTAGTGGTGTCCAATGTGTTCCTAACTAACCTAGATATGGTCAAGTCTCTTGACCATACTTGCATGTACACTCACACCACAAACAAGATCACGCACAGAACAATAAAAAAAATTCAGGCATGCCTAATTTATGGTAATCCTAGACGACTCTTAACTAGTCTATTATCCAAGAGAGGGATATTGCAGTAGTCTAACTACAAGTTAATCGGCCATGTAGGGGTAAAATTCAGTGGGAGGTATCCATGCTTAGCCGCAATCCTAATTAAAAAATATTGAATCTTTGAGGCTTAACCTCTTTAGATACCGATTTAGAAAGAGTCATACTCTAATAACTTCCTCC
Source organism: Agave tequilana (assembly GCA_038442645.1). Classification (NCBI taxonomy): domain Eukaryota; kingdom Viridiplantae; phylum Streptophyta; class Magnoliopsida; order Asparagales; family Asparagaceae; genus Agave; species Agave tequilana. The sequence continues at coordinate 47,634 of JAVJIF010010933.1, read as the reverse complement.
CGAGGTCAATTCCTAATGAGTCCGAGATGTCCCTAGGGCCAACGTCTATTCAATTTTTAGTTAGACTTGGGTGAGTGAGTGCAATGAATATGATTTTTAGGCTAAGGAAGGATAATGACTTCCTCATCTTATGTTATTTCTTGAATTTTGCCAGGTGTTTTTTATATTATATGCTATGCAAACATATCTGACTCCAGCACGTTTCAACAGTAATTAAAAAAAAGGGAATTCGACAAGTGCCTAAATGTAAAATCTAACCTTTTTTTTTTTATCAATTTCAAGCACATGTTACTGTTGAGTTAATACAATGAACAAAATATAACATAAGAAAAAACTAGCAGCACGATAACAATTATGTTGCAATTTGACAGCCCTGTGTTAGTAGTCAATAGCCAGGCCTTGGAAATGCGACTTGGCTAGGGGCTCTTATTCTCTGCTATCTAGAGTAGAGGCACAGAGTAGCAAGGTATTTTTTGCAGATATTAGTTTCTTGAAATTTGTACCTGCACACACAAACAAAGAAGACAAATGGTTGTGTTAGAAAATGCACCGTTCCCTCCCCGGCAACGACGCCAAAAATTGATTGAAATAAAACCAACTGAAATCGATTGAAAACAGAGAACGCGTGTGTGTAGTGAGTTGGCTCTCAGTGTACCGTGTAGTTCTAGGGCTAACGGGTCGTGTCCACAGGACAGTTTGGGAGAAATATTTGAATGATGCATGCCTTTAAAATTGTCGTAAATTTTAATACTGCCACCACTGACACGATAATGAAATTTCACTAAATTGGCTTTTGGTTTGTTTCTTTAAACTGGAGCCACAAAGTGGAAAACATTATATTTCTTCACGAATATAAGGTTACACGCCACTTTTGAGAATTGCCAAGTGATTGACTACTCTAGCGTAGAACTTCTGTTTGATAGAAAGTAGTATGTCTTTTCTGGCATTAAGAGGCTGTTCCTATTGTACCATTTTTTCCTTTTACCCCACTGTTTTCAAGTGAAATTACCAGAGTTGCTACACTTGGCAGTGAATTTTCGCTGCTCAAAAAATTTTACGTTCATCAAGTGCATAAGCCTGCTACCGTGGTCATTGAGAAAACCAATCTTTATTAGCCACTAATGTTGGTTCTGGCCTATGATGGAATTGTCCTATCAATGCAAACTAATTTGATCATTTATTACTCCATTTGAAAACTGCAAAGCTGAAATTCTGATGCTGTCTTTATGTACTCTGGTCTGCTTTAGAAAACCAGCAAGAGGGTGCAGTTTGTGAAGGGCTTGATTAGGGAGGTTGCTGGGTTTGCTCCTTATGAGAAGAGGATCACTGAGCTTTTGAAAGTTGGGAAGGACAAGCGTGCTCTAAAGGTGGCTAAGAGAAAGCTTGGGACACACAAGCGGGCTAAGAAGAAGCGTGAGGAGATGGCTAATGTTCTTAGGAAGATGAGGTGAGTATTGTTATCCTTACAAACTAGCACCTCTTCTGAAATAAAATATAAAGATTGATGCAGCTTTTGATTATTGTTTTGGAGCCTAAATTATTATTCTGACATTAAAACTTGATTGCTATGCGGACATACCAAAATGTTTTTAATGTTTATTTTGCAGATTTTTTGAATTGGTTTTCTATAACTGAAATTGCTAATATCTTGAATTAACTTTTTATACCTGCTTGAGATTTCATATTGCATTATTTCCTAGGTTGCACGGACACAGCGACAACGACACGGCACAGACACAACAACACGACAATCTTGAAAAATTAGGACACAACATGGCAGGGGACACAACAAATTTTTTAATATATTTAATAAATAATAATAAGGACCAATAAAATTAAAACTAGTCTATATACAATAAAATCTACTATATATTCTACAATATCATGATATTAAAGAAGAATTTTATGTTACATGATCTATTTTGATTCTTTGAATATTTGCTAAAATGACTAACAAAAATTTAAAAAAAAAGAGATTGACCTGCTGCCGCCGCCGCGCTTGCTCGCCATCATGCTCCAGCGACGTCATGGCGGCGATGACGAATCTCGTTGTCGATCGTGATGTCCTCGCACGCTAGCACAGAGAGAGAACAAAGGAAAAGGAAGAGACAGAGAGAAGAGAAAGAGATAAAACCCTTGCTGGTATAAGTTTTGGGTTTTGGGTTCGGGTTCAAGTTATATTTATACCGACCGCTTCAAATTCAATTCACAACTTAAGCGTCAGGTCGGGTTTAGAATTAAACCCAAACCCAAAATCTGAGTAACTTAAAAACTTGGGTTTGGGTTAAAATACCCACTTAACAATCCTTCTTCTCTCTCGATCTAGGGCAACAACAAAACCTTTCCAACATTGAAATAAGCAAAAAATACACCCATTTTCTTCATTGCCGAGTAGAGGCCGAGTCGTTGTCGTGTACTCGCCGCTTCTTTGCTACACCAGAGATGCTACTGCCACGACTTGAACTGGGACACAGCCGGAGACTAATCTGACACGAATCCAGACATGTCCGTGACGAATCCATGTCCGACAGGGGCGCCTGGGCTCAAATGGTGTGTCCGTGCATCCCGGAATATTCTAGGAGAAAATAGCATCATTTCTCACCAAATTCAAATGTTGTTAAACTTGAAATCTAGGAGGAACCAAAACTAACACTACCACTAAATCTTTATGGCAACATTTAAGACTTATTCCTTGTTATTAACAAGGTTGACGTTTTTGCTATAGAGAATCATGTGATTCTACCTTAAGAGGTGGGTCGGCTCTTTAAACTTTTTAATACAAATTTATCTCTATTCAAGATTTCAAGCAGTCCAAAAAATTAGTTCAGGTTTCTACTTTCTAGATCCACCGGTCCTTTGCCATTCCCATGTTTAATTGGCAAGTAGGACAATATATGGTTTGTTTCTATAGGTTCTGAAAGTTTTCTAGACAATTTTGGACCAAAGAAATAACTGATGACTGGAGTATATGTATATATGATACTTTAGTTTCACTGAGGAGGTTGGTCTTTAGTATATTATAGCCTATTTTTCTTTGGTAAAGTTTTTTGTACTCCCAAGGCATAACTTAGTTATGCTCAACTAATATGCGAAGAGATTGGATGGTTCCACTCCATTCATCTTGATGTACATGTTTATCTACAGACAAGCAGTCATGCACTTAAAGACCATTTACTCTATTTTTCATTATTTATATGTTTTAATGTCACAAGCTTGGGGTATTTTGGTGTTTCAATAATGGTTGTATATCCAGCGGGGACAATATATTTATTGTACAGTGAGTCCTTTGCGAAGACGTATATAAACTACATCAACATCAACCAACTTCCAAGTCACATCAACTTAAGCTCCCGTCTCCAAGTGCCATAAATTCTAAATACAGCCTTCTCTATCTTATTATGATCTCATTTATAGTATTCTATGGTATTTTGTTCTTAATTTACATAATAGAAACCATATTTTTTCCCTTTTAGGTAAATTATTTGGGTTTATGATGCCTAATATTCTGATGCACCTATGTTTTTTGACACAAATCTTGTTTTGATGGGTTTCTATTCCTTGATGCAATTTTTTTTTCCTCGTGCAGGTCCGCTGGAGTCTCTGAGAAGAAGAAATGATGAATTCGGACTTCATGGAAGAAGTGACCTCAAACAGTTCCAATTTTTGATCACAAGATCTTTTCGTATTTTCCTGTCATGAAAAACTGTGATCAGCGAGATGCAAGTTTGTTCTTTTCTATCAGTGACATTTTTTTTTTTTTTGTATTCTCTTTACTAAACATTGTCCTATGCAGTAGTATAACCTTTCTATACAGATTTCTGCTGTGTGGTATGCCTGATGGCAAATCTTTGTTTCCTGGGATGTAACTTCAGTTTTATTGTCATTGTATGATATTGTACTAGACGATTTCAAAGATACAGGTCTTAGCAAATTCTGTACTTTTGTGGATATTAGGGCTCATAATAGAAAAACGACTAAATTATACTCCTATTTATTTATATCACACAAAATTAGATCCAATCAATGAGAATTTCCTTTTACAAAACTTTTGGTAAATTACATAATCCGTTTATCATCAATCAATCTAGAGATATAAAGACAACTAGAAGCAGAGAAATCAATTAGTTATTCATTAAACTTTAATCTGATTCGATTACCAGAGTTAGATAAGGATATATATAGCTCGGAGACGCCGCATAAAAATGTTTGTTTGCATCAACCTTTAAGGGAGCTAGTTCAAGACTTGCTCGAATCAACACTCAACATCCATCAAAATAAGATGCATAAGAGTGGCACTTTCATTGTTCGTGAATTACTCGAATAAATGCAGTAGAAAATGAAGTAATATATAGTTATAGTAAATTAATACACAATTTGTATTGCTTTTAATCGTAAAATACTTTACGCAAATGAATAGCTATATATCAAATTGCTAATTCTCATCCTCACTGTCACAAGCTATGCTCCCCTGAAGTTCCTCAGTTGCTGCATTCACCCTCAATTTGCATTATTCACCTCTCTAGCGCCCTTCAATGGAAGTCAGTGTCACATAGTTAATTGAATGGAGATCCCTTTCGACTGTGCTGCTTGCAAGGGAGAATGCAGGTTGTTTTGGAGCTGGGAGCGCCGCAGCTTCACTGCCGAGCATCGAAACAATGTCTGACATTGTAGGCCGATCTGCTGCACTGTCCTGCACGCATAGAAGTGCCACTTGTATGCATCTCAATACTCCACACCGCGAATATATGTTTCCCATTAAGGGATCTATGAGCTCCAGTCCCCTGCCTTCTTCCCACAACTGCCAAACCTGTACGCAAAATTTCCAGCATCAGATTCTGCATTGAAGAAAAGATCAAGTTTACATCAGTTACTCACATATGCCAGGGGGTACGCAGAGCTTTCCAAACGCTGAAATGCAGTGTTTTTCTTGCCACTGACTATTTCGAGAAGTAGAACCCCGAAACTGAAGACATCAGACTTCACAGAGAACAGGCCGCGTGCAGCATATTCAGGGGACATATAACCACTGAAATTGATGAAACAATCCAAGACATTATTAGTCTTGAGCCACAGTATGCAATTTCAGAATCAATTTTTTACTTACTATGTGCCCACAACCCTTCTTGTATTGGCTTGGTTCTCGTTAGCTCCGAATATTCTAGCCATCCCAAAATCAGATATCTTGGGGTTCATTTCACTGTCCAAAAGTATGTTGCTAGCTTTTAGGTCCCTATGAATGATTCTCAGTCTTGAGTACTTGTGCAGATACAGAAGCCCTTGGGTAATGCCTTCAATGATGCGAAAACGCTTCGCCCAGTCTAGTTGTGCTCCTCTGATCGGATCTGCTGAAATTTTCTCACAATGAGAATCTAGGAGAGTCAAGACGGCAAAACGTTAATGAGGATAGCGTAATAATGGTGTAGAATTCCAAACCAAAGATGTAGGAATCCAAGCTTTTGTTAGGCATGTACTCATAGACTAACATCTTCTCTTCTTTCTGAATGCAGTAGCCGAGAAGCCTAACAAGATTAGTGTGTTGAAGCTTAGAAATAAGGGCAATCTCATTCTTGAATTCCTCTAGCCCCTGTCCTGAACTCTTTGAGAGCCTTTTCACTGCAACGGTTTGATTCTCCAGTACAGCCTAAAGATGTCATCCACTAAATTAGAACTCTATTTCCGCAATACAATTACTGAAGTAATTATATGTCCAAGAATTCTAGTACTTAATTCCGTATACATCTAAGGGAGCAATATGTTAAAGCTCAAGTATATGAGGTGAAGATATAGAATGAGCTTCACCTTATAAACTGGCCCAAATCCACCCTCTCCAAGCTTGTTTGAAGAAGAGAATTTGTTTGTAGCTGTTGCAATGGCAGCAAAACTGAACTGAGAACAATCAGAATCCACCTCTCCTTCATGCTTGACTGCAAAAAGAAGAAATCAGTTGGAAAAATGGAAAACTAATATTATTGAGTGTTTCAAGTTCTAGGGAAAAATCTAAGATACAAGTAACCATAAACAATCGATGAATACAACATGTTTCTTTACCTCGATTCTTTCTCCACCTAAAATAACAAGTTGACGCACTCAACAGAAGAATTATCATCACAGCTGCCACTGGAATCAATACCAAAACAGTCCTATCCTTTCTTTGATCTGAACAACATGTGACTATTTAATTTGATCCTGAATCAAAACAGATTGGTGAAGAGATTGTTCTTATTACCTGATCCTTGGTTTAGTTCTGATGCAACAAGGCGAACATAGAGGTCCTGCACCCCACCAGAACTCTCCTGGAGACCCATTAGCTCCCCAAACCACAACAAACAGCCAGTGCCATTTCCATTGGCCGAAGCATAAGCAGAGCAGGAACAGTTGCTCGAGCATTTGGCCTTGCAGTCTTCAAGGCCTACACTAGAATTTCCGATATTCAAGCAGAAGAGAGGAAGTTCAACGTTCCTTAGCCTCAAAAACCCGTCTCCATTCTCGCATTAGAGTGGCAATTCTCTCTTGCAACCATCTATCCAGTTTCCTAATTTCCACTGCTCTTCTTTATTCGGCTCAAATCCGAACAAACACTTGCAAGGAGGAGAAGTGTTGTTGCTGCAGAGGCCATTAGCTCCACAATAGTAAGGAATCTCACATGCAGCCCTTGCTGGTTGTGCCACAAAGACCACCCATTTACCCTCCAACCATCCTAATCGCTTCTCTTGACCAGTATAATCCATTACAGCTCTCGAAATGATTGAACTATCCTTCAGGTGATAAGAATAGCACCCCTCGCTCCAATTTCCCAGGTAGCCGATGTCGTGGAGGTAGGATGTTGCTGTCCGCGAGAATCGTGGTAAAGTGTGCCCGTCAGAGATCCCACTAGTCCAGTACGCCTTCCCTCTTCGCCATATCATGAACTGCTTGGTGCCATTAGGATTGAGTCCAATTGAAAATTCACCTGGACTAGGGTCTTGTGGGCTTGTCCACGAGGTGAGTAGCCGATTCTTCTTCCCATCCAAACCAAGCTTCATTCCTGCGAGAAGTGTGTCGGTAGGATAATCAAAGCTCTGCCACATGATCTGGCCTGTACGTTCTCTAAGGACAAGGTTGCCAGAGTCCAGTAATGTAGCTGTCGTTAGGCTTGTCATGCCAGTATTAAATGCTAAAACAATTGAAGACCCAATGCTGTCCAAGATGATGATCAGATTCCCTCTCGAGTCGAAGGTGATGAATCCAGAAGAATCTAACAGCGGTCTCTCTCTGTTGGCTACCCATACAACTGTTTGACCTGGGATGTTGTGATACCAGATGCCCACGTATCGGTTCTTGGAGCCCTTGGGGCTGAAGAAGCCGAGCTCAAAGATCTTGTTGGCGGAGACCAGCGACTGCCCGTCGATGATTGTTTGGTTAGGAAAGAGGGTGGGTGTTGCATGAGAGAATCGGGCAGTAAATTTGAGTAGGGATATGGCTAGTAGGAGGAAAATACAGCATCCATGGCTGCTGCTTGTGTTTGCCATTGGTGATAGAGTTTGCAAAACCTGAAATCTACTTTATGCTTTTTGTCTTTGTCAGGATAACTGGTTTCCATTATTTATTGTGTGGCATCACTGCCACCAACCAACTACACAGGAATATTTACTTTGAATTGATCAAACCACTGACCTTTCTATACATAATGAAAGATATGTTAGCCTATCAAACCTCTGTAGTCAGTCTTGTTTGAGAGAGAACGAGTAGAGATCGAATCGAGGGGATCTCTGACCTCTCTCTCTCTCTCTCTTCGTTCCTTCTTGGCAATTGGCTCGGATATTTTGCAAGCAAGTTCTCCTCATTGACTCCTCTTTTTTCTCTCCTCTTGTTTCACTTTCTTCCTCATTTTGTTCCCCATCGATTGATCTAAAGATTATATTGTTTTGTTTCCCATGATTTGAGAAATTGGGTTGATTCTCCCTCTTGTACTTCATTACACACTGTTTTGTAGATTCTGCTAATAATAATATGATATTATATGTGTTGGTTATGGTTTTCTACACACCTTGTGATCTCTGAAAAGAAATATGATTTACTTCCAGAAGCAATGCTGTTAACAGATGTCCGCTGTAATTTTTGATCCTGGTTATTTCCGTGCTAACCACTCACCGTAATGTATACCATAGTATGCTGTATGAGAACTTTTTCTCGGTTCCACCCCTTTAGTGTTCTTGCTATTTTTAATTTGCTATTCAAAAAGAATGGAAGTTCCTTTTTGGGGTTCGGTTCATGCGTGTGTGGCTCACACGAGGGTCAATCTTGTGTTGACATGTGAGATTGACCCTCTTATAATATTGTAAGATGTCCAAAGACTTTAAAGTTTTGTCCCCCTGACACCCGACATCTTATCCACGTGTTAACGCGAGATTGACACTCTCATAATATGTGCGTATGACTTACACACATGAATCAAATCCTTTTTTTTGAAGCATGACTGAAAGTTAACTATACTGCAAGTTGAGTTAACTGTAAATTGAACTTCATTGGTGATATTGTGAATGCTAGCCATTTAAGTAACATAATCAACCACATGGTGTTGGAAAAAAGGAGTTTTGCTTGTGGCCAGCAATGATAGTCCATCTACAGCTTTTACTAACAGTCATTGTGTTATCAATAATCAACGACCATTACTGAGTACAATTTAAGTTCATACATGTTTTACAAAAAATCTTCTTTCTAGCAGTAATATATAAGGCCACTCTACCATGCTCGGATACAGAAAGCCATTGTATAATCTTATTACTGTCAATCACAGATTTATCATCCATCTTTCCATGATTTTGGTTTAAGCACCGATGCACGCTGTTTATTTCTTTAACGGCGTGTTTGGTTGTAAGGAAGTGGGCGGAAGTAAGGAAATGGGGAAGTATAATTGCTCACTTCCCTATATATTCAAACACCGAAAAATAAATAAATAAGAAAACCCTTTTCTCTTCTCTCTTTTACGCAATCATTTTCTCACTTTCAGAATGCTACAGTTAATTTTGTGGTCATGTAAATCTTATTTGTAATAAGTTGTAGCACAAAACAGTTAATTTTTTGATCATGTAAATCTCACTTGCATTTTAATTTCAGTCCATTTTTTATTTTTTAATTAATTTTTATTTAATATTATTTTGCGATCAACTTTGTGGTCAACTTTTCCACTTTCACTTTGACATTACTATCCAAACACCGGAAAAGACATAATATTTTCCAAATCACACTTCCCAACAACATTCAAACACAAGAAAACTTAATAACCAATTCCCAAGTTCTAAAAAGAACTACTAACACTTCCTCACTTCTTTACTTCCACCCTTAACTAAACAGGCCCTTTAATGGATAATAATATTTTCTACTAATTGATCATTAGTTGAGCAACTTGAATATTCTCTGAGCTTTTCCTTCTCCTTCTGTAGTAGAACCAGAGAGAAAAAAGAGAAGAAGAGAAAATTTAGAGAGAGAGATTGAGAAATTTAGAAAGAGAAAAGAGAGTAATTAAAGAGATGAAGTCTGATATAATCTGTATTTTCATAAAAACAAATCTCTTTGACAATAAAAACAAAGAGGCATATTTATAGATAGGCATTTAACACAAAGTAGAAAACTAAACAAAAATTTGATAAGCAAAAAATCTAATTACCCAAAAATTAAATAACATCTAATAAAATAATAAATAAATAACATAATAATTAATTCCTAATTATGATCTCCATCATCCCCCCTGAAAAGAACTCGACTCCGACGAGGTAAAGCGTAAATAACTCTCCAAGAGGTCAGGATCAAGGCGACGAAATTCTTCTTCAATGATCCAAACGTCATCAATAGAGGGACGATTCTTCCACTGGACAAAAAAATAACGATAACCACTAGAATATGAAGTAACAAACTCATCATCCATGACATCAAGAATCTCATTTGGCGGATCAAAAGTAATGAAAGAAGCACGAGGAACCGACGTGAAAGATATGCATGTAGAAACAGAAGAAGGCAAAACTGGAGGCTCGAAGCGCCCTGATAAGGGAAATGCTACATTGAAAATTGGACTAGTAGACATATTCGATGGCGAATCAATTAAACAAGTACTAGATCCAAGCCTACGAAGAAGCATGTAACTTTTTAACGGCATGTTTAGAATAGCATTTTGGACAAAAATGTGAACCATAACATAATCCCCTTAATTAAATTCGCTATGCCTACTATGTGCATCAGCAACAAGTTTATAAGTATCATTACTCAAAATAATTTTGTCTAATCTCAACATGCAAATTATGGATATGTTTCAGCAAAAGCATGGGCATAATCAGATGCGCAATAATCAATAGGTAAAAGAAGAAGATCAATGGTTGACAGAGAGAAAGACTCTAAACAATCGCAAAAAGATTCTTATCTGTCGACATTTTAACAGAATAATTGTATACAAATTCAGCATGTGACAAATAATGTAACAACCAAATTTTGATTTACCAAATTTTCTCCTCATCTTAATTATTAAGGATTTTTTTTTCTAAAGGCATTATCTAAAGTAATTACCCTCCATATTTCAATAGCAACAATTTTACATTTAATTAGTTGACACACTTCCCTTTCAAAAGCTTTTACTAACTATTGGTTGTGATGACTATGAAAATAAGACATGAAGGCTTATGTACACATGTTATGGAGCCAACTAGTGACTTAACAAGGGTGAGATAGGGCTTAAACCTCAATCTAACCTTTCATTTCCCCCTTAATCCAACCTAGTTTACCCTAAGTAATTAATTAAGGGTTGGTATGCATGTTTGAGGGGAGATCTAGGGCTAGGATCTCATTGGGGCTTGTGAGTCCATGTGGCATCATGGGAGGAGCTTGGCCAAGTGGCAACATGAGAAGAACTCTCCCCACCTAGTAACTTGCACTCCAAATTGTTGACTACCAAGATTGCCCTCTTCTTCATCCTCTCCCAAAATCTGCAAACTTTTCCTCTCCCAAGGGAAGAACTTGAAACCCTAAACCACCATTTCATCTCCTCTCCAAAAATCTGAAGAGAAGAGAATAGGACACCTCTCTATCCCCAAAATCCCAACTTCTCGCAACTCTGAGTCAAGACTTCACGAGAGGGAAGGAAGAGACACGCGCGCGTAGCAAGCAGAGCCGCAGCAGCACGCGAGCTGCTGCTACTTTGCCACAAAACTGCGGCAAAGAAGGGGAAATTGCGGCAATACTGGGAAGGGAAGGCCGGATCTTGGAGGGGGAGATTCTTGGTGAGCTGGGGGAAAGATCTAACACTTCCAAGCAGAAATTTATTGAGTCCCAACTCTCTGTTTCAGATCTATAACCCATTGTGAGTAAACCTAACTATTAGGGTTATATTTTCTATCAAGGTTAGAAAATTAGGAATTTTGATTATGTATAGATGACCCACAATGGTGTAAGTTGCTGTTTTTGTGATATCCTCACACTAAATGAAATTAAATGGGAAATACCTATTTGTTGTGCCTCTATATTGTGTTGTGATGAGATGCATGTGTGATGCATATATTCTAGCTTACTAATTGTGCCTAGATGAGATGATTTTGCATATAAATTCGCTGTTTGATGATTATCCTTGTGTTGAATGAAATTTAATGAATATTGTATAGTTGTCATGCCTCTACATTATATGGATATGAAATGCATGTGTAGGATATATGTTCTAGCATACTAATTATGCCTAAGTGAGCAAATTTAGCAATTAGATTCGCTGTTTTTCTTGTCCAACCTCATGATAGCCAATTTGACATGTATATAGCATAACCTTGACTCTTCATAAATAAAAGTGGTATGATGCATATGTGAGGTCTAGGATTTGTACCAATATCACTCCGTAAACGCCGATCAATTAACTTGAATCATACTTCATGTTCACCAAGTACACGGGGGAAGATCCCTCCTTACAATATAGCATTGTGTTAAGTACTAGCAAGTATATGGGGATAATGCATATATTCATGTGGGTGAATGTGGCGTGTTATGATGTTACTATGATATTGGGTAAACCCCCAAGCACATGTCTTCTTTCTTATCGTTGCACATCATTTTCGGGCATGACGTGTAAGTTAGTTTTATATTGCTTGTTATGAATATTATAACTTAAACTTGCATGATGCATTTGTATAAAAGGAGGAAGGGGCTGGGCGGGAGCCGGTAGGAGGGGGGAAGACGGGGATTTGACACATACTTATGAATATATATAAAAGGAGGAAGGGGCCGAGCGGGAGCCGGTAGGAGGGGGAAGACGGGGAAACTTATATGTTTTATATGAATTATATAAAAGGAGGAAGGGGCCGGGCGGGAGCCGGTAGGAGGTGAAAGACGGAAAATTTTCATTTAGATTGAATGGCATGTAAAAGTGAACTGTTAAGTTCATTCTATATTGTTAATGCTTGTGCTAACCTAGAATGTCACATTATGTATATAACAAGCCGAGTTGATGTGGAAGGACTAATCCACGAAAATTTACACACATCTCATGCAATTATCTCACTTGTGTCCTGATATAGCGGAATGCAACTCTTGATAGTGGAGTCTTGTAGACCACATATGTATGGAGCCTAGAACAAGTAAGTTAGGTTGAAAAAGTTGTTGTTTGTGGGACTCATTGTATATTACCTCTTTCTAAATTGTTTGTCTTGTGAAATTACTATATCAACACCCTATAGCATGGTTTACTCATTGAGCTGTCGAGCTCATTTTATTTTTCTTTCCATCTTTTCAGGTTTGGATAAGGGTAAGAGACCACTCTAACTGCAAGGGTTAAGTTATGGATTGTGTGACATGTTGTGGTACCATTTTGTTTTAGCCTGGTTATATTAAATGTGTATGTATGGACTTTACTCAAGTCCTTTTTCTCTATGGAACATGTTGGGATGTAATTGATGTATATTTGTCTTTAAGGTATTTGAAACTAGGAACTTTTATGTGATGTAATGTTTTGGATTGTGAACTCCTTAGATATGTTATGTTCTTGAACTTCGAAAGATGGCTATGTGTGGGAATATGATTGTTGGAAAAGTTAACCTTGGTGATGTTGTAATGAAAAGATATATGCTTGTGATGGAGGATGCAAGTTATGACATTATGTATATAGTTATGGTTTGATGAGTTGTGCCATGATTAGTAGGCCGTGTGGGCCGAAATCTTTGATGGAATTAAGTAGGCCTTTGAGCCGAAATTGTTGGTTATTGTAAGTGGGAAATAAATGAAATATTAAGGATGATGCTGCTAAAATTTTTATAAGAGTAATGGAGATAATTGGTGTTTTAGGCCTAATCCTATTTATTAGAGCTAGGGACCGTTACAGTTGGTATCAGAGCATGGTTTAGGTAAGGTTAGCCTAGATAGGTGTAGTATGCGGGACTGTTTATGGAATCATGTGAAATTATATGTGTGCTAGGGTAAGTTAGATATGGGGTATTAGGGTGATAGTAGAATCTTAGGGTATTCGACCCTGAAATTTAGGATATTTAACTGTTCTCTACATTTGAATACGGGTACCCGCATACCTTAGTTCAAATGTATCTTGCAAGGGGTGCGGGCCCTTCTGTAAGAAATTTCAGTGTTATGGGACGCCGAAAAGGAGAGAGCAATCAAAATATCACATAAGTCAGGGTTGAACTTATTGGAAGGACAGTTGTGCCCAATGAAAAATTTATGAAAGATCGGCATGGTTAAATAAGTGATGATTTTCTATCATGTCTTGATTATATATTCATGCAAATTATTGCTTTGGGGAGAATTGGAAGACACATCGTCTAATATAAATCTCTTACTTCTACAGATGGGAGATTCTGAGATGACTGGATCATCATCCGACGGTCCGGGGTCGGAAAGTTTGAGTTGGATTGCGGACCAAATGGACTGGGATTTTGAATCTGATGAGACCGATCCAGATGTCATTCTGAAAGGTCCCCCAGACAGTACAGATACAAGGGTTCGCACGGAACAAGATGAGAAAGATGAAATCAGTGAGGCAGAAAGTGCCATAAGGAATACACCAGCAGCTATGGACCTGGGAGTCCTGCCTAGTGAGGAGATGAATCCTGAAGGAAGGATTTTCTTTGGAGGCATTTGGTGGAACTCCAGCTGGGTAGAAGGCATGGACCTGTACGATGATCATGAGAATTGGGGATGTGATTATGATGCTGTCCTGGAGGAAGTAGAAGAGGAAGAAAATCTTGAAGAAGAAGAAGATCCAGAAGAAGATGATCCTGAGGAGTTAAATCAAGAAGAAGAAGACCTCGAAGAAGAAGAACCTGTAGGGGACGACCGGGAGGAAAGCTCCTCGGGTTCTAACATAACCCCTTGATAGAGGTCTAGGTGGGGTGCATACTTTTGTTTTTGGAGAAATGAATGTTGATTCGTACCAGTAGATATATTTTTTTTGGGTAAAGATAGTGGTTGTCAATAGCTATATGTGTGAACAATGTATCTCTTTATGACTGCAATTGTACGTTTTGAAAGAATGTAGTCTTGCTAATGTAATGTTGCCATGAAATCATTTTGAGCATAAATGAAATTTGTGTTTTGTTTTTGGAACTATTCTACTTGCTGCTATTGAGTTGCTGTTAATTAAGTTTAATTATTCTTTAGGTATAAATGGACTTAAATTTTCCTCCACCCGATGCCAACTCGGAGGGCGACGTCCCATTGCACAGCGCAATTGGGAGCGTCCATCCCCCGGCAAGTCAAGAATTTCTGAGTGAGCAATCTAATGCCAATCGGAGAATGCAAGACAGAGTACCGGATTGGCTGTTGCAACTGGCAAATGTAAACAACCCTCGTAGAGCCCTTGAACAATTTCAAAAGTTAAACCCACCAGCTTTTAGAGGAGGAGTTGACCCTATTCAAGCTGAAGAATGGCTCCGTCAAATTGAGAAGATACTGGATGTAATGGAATGTACTGAAAACCAGCGGGTATCTTTCGCCTCCTTTATGTTCCAAGGAGGGGCTGAGCGTTGGTGGGAGATGGTAAAAGGAGGGGCTAAGACTGTAGGGAGGGAGATTTCTTGGAACTTTTTAGTTAAAAAGTTCAATGAAAAATACATACCTGGAGTGGTAAAAGATCGACTTGCAATGGAGTTTCAAGACCTGAAGCAGGATCAATGGACAGTAAGCCAGTATGAAGCTAAATTCACTCAACTGTCCAGGTATGCTGAGAAATTGGTGTCCGATGAGGAAGATAGGACAAAAAGATTCGTTAGGGGCTTGAGGCCAGAAATCAGGAGTAAGCTGATCCCTTTTCAACTACAAGTTTATAGTCAAGCTGTGGAGAAGGCAATGGAAATTGAAAGGGACATGCAGGAGAATCAGGAGATAAGGACCAGGGAACTGCCCTACATGAAGCGCCCCCGGTATAATAATGCCCCGAGCTTTGGAACTCAGTCCATGAGGCCCGACAGAAGTACCGGATCTTCCTTCATGCCCGCCCAGGGAAACAAGGGGGACTCATGGCCTAAGAATAGAGGATTGCCCCATTCGGCATCACCAATGTCCTCCCAACGCTCCAACTTTGCAGGAAACCAGTGGTGTCCAAGGTGCAACCGAAGTCACACTGGCAGTTGCGCCGCCGGTAAGCAATGCTTTGTCTGCGACAGAATGGGTCACATGCGGAGGGACTGCCCAAACTTGCATGGATACCCAGGAGCTAGCAGAGGAACGGGAAGACCGACCATGGGCATCGCCCCAACAGCAGGAGGACAAGCTACCGCCTTTCGGCAACCTTTCAACAGAACTCGCTCGGCCATGACCCAAGCATCAGTTCAGCAACCCAGAGTTCAAGGGAGGATGAATGCAATCACTTCGCAGGAGGCTCGAGCATCCAATGCCGTGGTGGAAGGTACCGTCTGTGTATCCGAAAATACTTCTCGAGTATTGTTTGATTCCGGTGCTACCCACTCTTTTATTTCTTCATCTTTTGCTGCAATTATTAACAAGGAATCTGAACCTTTGAACTATCAACTAGTGGTGTCAACCCCTGTAGGCGCAAAAATGACCACTAGCGAGTATTATAAGGGATGTAAAATCATCATAGGTGAGATGAAGACACAAGCAGACCTAATTAAACTAGGAGAGATGGAATTTGACATCATCCTAGGAATGGATTGGTTGTCAACATATCGGGCTCATGTGGACTGTCATCAGAAGAAAATAATTTTTAAGTTAGAGGGAACTCCAGAAAGAGTTTATGAAGGGGTGAAGAATAAAATTTGCACTCCAGTCATTTCTGCCTTAAAGGCCACTAAATTATTGAGGCAAGGGTGTCAAGGATTTTTGGCAACCCTTATTAGTGAAGAAGACATGAAGATTAAGATTGAAAACATAGAGGTTGCAAGAGACTATCCTGATGTTTTTCCGGAGGATCTACCCGGCTTACCCCCAGATAGGGAAGTAGAATTTTTCATTAATCTTCTACCTGGGACAAGTCCCATATCCAGGGCACCTTATAGAATGGCACCCGCAGAAATGAATGAATTGAAGAACCAGTTGCAGGAGTTGCTAAGCCTCGGGTTTATTCAGCCAAGTGTATCACCTTGGGGTGCTCCGGTGTTATTTGTTAAGAAGAAGGATGGGAGCATGAGGCTGTGTATAGATTATCGAGAGCTGAACAAGGTCACTATCAAGAATCGATATCCACTGCCAAGGATTGATGATCTCTTTGATCAACTTCAGGGTGCCAGCATATTTTCCAAGATAGATCTAAGATCAGGATACCATCAGTTAAAGATCAAGCCGGAAGATGTTTCTAAGACTGCCTTTCGGACCAGATATGGCCATTATGAGTTTTTAGTAATGCCATTTGGCTTGACCAATGCTCCAGCAGCATTTATGGACTTGATGAACAGAATTTTCCAGCCATACCTAGATCAATTCGTGGTGGTGTTCATTGATGACATACTAATCTATTCAAAGAGTAAAGAGGATCATGAAAGACACTTAAGGATAGTGTTACAATTATTGAGAGAGAAGCAACTTTATGCAAAACTTAAGAAGTGTGAGTTCTGACTAAATGAAGTTGGGTTCTTGGGTCACATCATAAATGAAGAAGGAATATCAGTGGACCCCGCAAAGATCGAGGCGATAAAGGGGTGGCCTCGACCAACCAATGTCACAGAGGTGCGAAGCTTCCTAGGATTGGCTGGGTATTACCGGAGATTTGTAGAAGGATTTTCCAAGATAGCTGCACCCTTATCCCAGTTAACCAAGAAAGGCCTCAAATTCTATTGGGGAGATGATCAGGAGAAAAGCTTTCAAGAACTAAATGATAAGCTAACATTGGCTCCAATCTTAGCCATGCCCATTGGAAACGAAGGTTATGTTGTTTTCAGTGATGCGTCAAAGTCAGGCCTGGGGTGTGTATTGATGCAGCATGGGAGAGTAATTGCATATGCTTCTAGACAACTAAGGAACCATGAGAAAAATTACCCAACCCATGACCTTGAGCTAGCTGCAGTCATTTTTGCCTTGAAAATTTGGCGGCACTACCTTTATGGAGTATCATGTGATATATATACAGATCATAAAAGCCTAAAATATATTTTCACCCAAAAGGAATTGAATATGCGCCAAAGAAGATGGTTGGAGTTGATGAAGGATTATGACTTGGACATTCATTATCACCCTGGGAAGGCCAATGTGGTGGCTGACGCTTTGAGTCGGAAGTCTGGAGGATCCTTAGCAGTATTGTTAACCCAGCAATCGGACTTGTTAAGGGAGATGGAAAGACTGCAACTTGAAATTCATATAAGAGGGCCCCGGTATGGAATGAACCAGATAAATCAAGTTAGTATTGGTTTCAACCTCTATGAAGAAATCAAGGAAGCCCAAAGGAAAGATGACCAGACAGCTAAAAATTTTGAAAGAGTGTAAAGAGGTGAAACCCAAGATTTACCATTTCTAAAGATTTGTTAAGAAAGGGAAGCCGAATATTGGTATCTCCAGATTTTAAGCTCAAGGAGCGAATTTTAACTGAAGCCCATTGCACCCCTTACACCGCACATCCTGGAACAACCAAGATGTATCAGGATTTACGGGCAAACTTTTGGTGGGAAGGAATGAAAAAGGATATAACTAATTTTGTGCAGAGATGTTTGATATGCCAACAAGTTAAGGCTGAACACAAGAAGCCTCCGGGACTCCTCATGCCCTTACAAATTCCTGAATGGAAGTGGAGCAACATTACTATGGATTTTGTGACAGGACTCCCTAAATCCCCTCAAGGATATGATGCCATATGGGTGATAGTCGATCGACTTACAAAGTCCGCTCATTTCCTACCCATCAGAATAAACTATTCAATGGATAGATTAGCCCAGATCTACCTCCGAGAGATAATCAGGATTCATGGAGTACCTGAGACAATTGTATCAGATCGTGACCCTCGGTTTCAGTCAAGGCTATGGATCAGTCTATCCCAAGCTCTGGGCACCAAGCTACACCCAAGTACGGCTGCGCACCCTCAAACCGACGGGCAGTCTGAGAGAACCATTCAAATACTGGAAGATATGCTGAGAGCATGCGTGTGTTGACACTTAAAAAAGACAAGATTCTCATTGGTCCGAACGATGTCTAAACTTGTTGACATTTACAAAAGACAAGGGACAGACAAGCTGAAGACCAGTTTCCACCCACCTCCAAGGGACAAGGAAGCAGCTCGGACTCCACTGATCCAGCAAGCAGAACAGTGAACCCAGATTGTTTCTAAACAGACCTCAGCAGGTCTAAGATGCTAGCATTTAGCATTACATTAGCCCAAGGAGATAGCCTCGTTTGAGAGGCTAGCATCATCCAGAGCATCGCCAGGAAGCTAACTGATAGCTTCGCCGAAAAGCCTCTTTTCGGACCTCGCCAAGAGTTGCCTCTAGCTCCGCTATGAGCTTCAAAGCGGACAGCTCCGTTGTCGACCTTTGACCAATCAAATCTCCTGATGAGATCGGATCCAATCTGATCAAATCCAATTAGGATTCAAATATGGCAGGTGATTGCCGTAATCTCTTGACTCTCTTGAAACGAGTAAGAGGATCAGAGAAAATCCTCCAACGATATGGAAAGAATCAAAACAAATCGGAAAGATCAACCGACTTGCCTATTTTCTAGCTCCGCAGAAGCTATCCTAGCCTCGCAGCAAGGCTACTTTCCAGATTCAAACAGATTCGGTTCAATCTGTTTCCATATCTTCAAGGGGACGATTATACCCTTGCTCTCCCTATAAATAGCCCGCCAGGGGCACAAGGGGAAGGGGCTTCCGGAGATCGGCGATCAATCAAAGTGGGCTTCTGCTCCTAAATCAATCCTCTGCTGATCAGGAGAATCGGACTTCTTCATAACGCACCGTGCGTTCTCTAATTCAAAGACCTTTCAAGAGAAATACTTCTCCTTTCAGGGTGGCGATACCCTAGCAACCTCTTTTCCTCAAGGAATCTCCGGAACCAGGCGAGAAGGAATTCCTCACAGAAGGCGGTTTTGAGAAATAGCAAGAGGGTTCTACCAATCCTCTGTTCTCTGATTCCCGGAACCAGGCGAGAAGGGAATCTTATCGCTCGCATCGTCAAAGGGACAAAGTGGTCGCGCGCTGACCAGACTCCTATCGGCACATTTTCCCAGAATCTCTGAGGAGATCTACTTGTAATCTTTTTTAAGAATACTTGTAATTTAGCTCCTCAAACTCTTTTTTTTGTAAGTTTTCCCCTTTTGCAAACATAATGGAAAACAAGATGGCGACTCCGCTGGGAAAAGTATTCTCCTCTGCTGAGAATCAAGTGTCGCAATGCGACGATCAGACCTTCGGGTCTATCTCTGAATTCAACAAAGTCGGTGCAGCCAGAGCTTCTCTGGCTAAATCTTCAAGGAAAGTCTCTACGGAGACTGAAAAGGTTCCCTGCAAACCTGCTGTGGTCTCTGGCGCAACAAGGAAGCATGCCCGCAGACCGAGCCCTGCACTCTTGAGAACTTGGTCATCCAGATCGACCAAGGAAGATTTGAAGAAGTCCTCTCTGGGGGTGACCTGACGCTTCGAGCACGGAAGCACAGGAAGGTCTTCACGACCAAGGTTTCAAATCAGAAACCAGAGGCAGAATTTTGCCAACACCCCACAGCCCCGCGTGTGGCTATTCAGGTTCCTCGTGAACCTAAGCATCTTCCGTCAAGGCGGATATGGAAGCCCAAGCACAAGTCTCCAACCGAGGTTTCCGGTGTAGTCACGCCGAAACTGCGCCTCTCCCGCGAAGAAAAGGGTAAGATGCCTATCTACCCTAACGATGCTGCCAATCATGAAGCCCCGACGGCGATCATACCGTCGCTCAAATCAAAGGCAGCAAAGCCTTCTGACAGCCTCGCTTTCACAAACGGGGTCACCATACCAAAGCATACTCATTGGATCCAAGGCCATGAGGCTAAGGCCAAAGAGTCATCTAAGGCTAATCCCCTTCGCGGCGGAATAGCGGATAAAGCACCTCGGCGTGCTCCGCTCTCTAGTTCATCAAGTACTAGGTTCGCACCTGCTGGCGAATCTAGATCTGAAGCACTATTCAGTGCTAATCCCTTTTGCAGGGATAAGAAGAATGGAGTATCGTCCCATGTACACTTCGAAAAAGCTTCTCTGTGAAGTTATCCAGGCTCTGTTGGGCCTGACCTACGAGAATTCCTGGTAAGCAAGCGGAAGCCGGAGCCCCTCCGAACTACTTTCCCCTGTTGTCAAAGAGGATGCCGACTTGTGACAATCCATTCAACCCGCTGCCGGCTACATCCAACCATGGCTGTATTTCCGCACCGGCAATCGGTGTTCGATCGGTTGTCCGCACATGCTCCTACGAGGCATCGCGGAAGGGGCGCCCCACCAGATCCAATCTCCGCCTCCGTCAATATGACCGGAAGAGGTCGAGAGCGACGCAAGGGGAGTCAGGCATCTGATGGTCCCTCTTACAGTTCTCCAGATCCAGATTATAATCCAGGCCTAGGCGAGGTCTCGGTACAAGAAGAAGGTGTTTTCTGAAACACCAGATCCAGGGTGGCAATACCCTACAATTACGAGCAACCTTCTTTCTCGACGGCCCTGATCCCGCCATCGCCCAGGCGATCACCCCAATCATCTGATGGAGAAGATGAAGACAGCGGGTATGCCTCTTCAGCAACAGTCAGTTCTATACGGATGGACAAAGCATCGGTCAATATGACCGATAACGCCAATGACGACCTTCGTCGGCGTTTGGAAGCTCAGGAGCAGACCTCTAGAACTCAGCAAGAGACCCTGGACAATATTCAACAGATGCTCGCTCAGCTCCTCAGCAACCGGAATGATGATACCGGGAGTAATCATGACGAGGAGGGACATCTCAGCAATGATCCGCCCAAGACGGAGAGATCTAAGGGAGGCTCTTCCCTGGATGCCGAAGTCCTTAAAGGCCTTCAAGCTCAAATTTCATCCCTGGCTCAGAAGGATGAATTGAAGAAAGTGGGGGTAGTCCGTCCTTACCCACTGGAATGGGATTCGGTGCCATATCCGCCAAAGTTCAAACCACCAACGTTGCATACGTATGATGGTAAGAGCTCGCCCAATCAGCACATCTACTATTTCCGGTCTCAGACTGGTAATGTCATAAGCAACGACGCCATCATGGCTAGGCTGTTTATTGGCACTCTAAAGGGCGTGGCATTCGACTGGTTCCGAAGCCTCCCTCCAGGTTCTATCAATTCCTGGATTGACCTAGAAACTCGGTTCCTCTCTCGCTTCTATGAGGACGACACTGAAGTGACCATGGACAAGCTCCTCTCCACCGTGCAGAAGAAGGGCGAATTTGTCCGTGACTACATTGAGCGGTTCAGAAACTTATCCTTGATGTGTCCAGCAGGGATGCCGTTACCCATGCTCTTACAGACATGCAGGCACAACTTCTTGGATCAAGTAGAAGTTCGCATGGGGGCTGTCAAAGCCCACACTTGGAAGGAATTGGTCGAACAAGCTGAGATAGCTGAGAAGTCGGCTAAAAAGTTCGAGCCATCCGCCCCCAGAGGCAAATGGGGTACGAACAGCAAAGGACGCGGCGACCCGCCTCAGTCTTCCCAAGCTAAGGGGAAAGAGATTATATCCGTAGAGTTATCCGGAGACGTGCAGTCGAAGGCCAAGAAGAGCGGCTTCAACAATCAGGAGCCCAAGTTCCCTCCAAAATAGTACTCCTTCAGAGATGATCAGGTGGTCACGATATTCCACCTGCTCCACAAAGGGAACAAGCTGAAGCTGCCGGATGCTCGACGTCCTGATGAGATAGGGCGCACAAACGACCCCAAATACTGCCTCTATCATAGGATGATTTACCATCCTACTGACAAATGTTATGTCCTCAAGGACAGGATACAAGCCTTGATTGACGCCGGCGTCCTCACACTGAAGACGGAGCAGAAGAAAGTCACTGCCAATATGGTGGCCCTTGAATTCGGCACAGCCCAAAAGATCATGGTTCCTGACGGGACCTATCCAGCCCCCACACCGCGGTTGGAAATCAAACATTCTTCAGCCATAGCTAAAAATGACAAGGGTCTCGTTCCCTTGACATTGAAGACAGGGGAAGTTATGTGGATACACCCTGACCTCGTCCAAGACGTACAGCGGACGTCGAAGGACTCCAGCAAAAAGGGCAAGCCCTGCAATGTCATCTCTGTCCTGCCAGATGATGACAACCTTACTTCGGCTTCCCTCAGTGACTCAGAAGGAGAAAAGCGTGCTTGCACAGCGCAAGCAGATGCGCCTCAACAGACGGGCACCCGGTCTGGAAAATCATACTTAAGGCAGTATGACAAGTCTACTGACGAGATACAACAGCAAACGACGTCAGTACCAATGCCGACATCCACTCCAGTCCCGACCAAAAGGGAGAGAAAAGCCTAAGGAGGTGCGGTTCGACCATGTGTTGAAGAAACCGCCAAGCCAAGGGCTAGACACGCCCTTCGCTTTGATATATTGGCCCACTTAGCCAATATCCCGGCTCGTATCACAATACACGAGCTCCTGCGTCTCTCCAAAGAGACACGAGAAGCGCTCAGAGATGCTTTGGCCAACTCAGAGACTCTTCTGACATGCATGCCGGAGGTCTCTAATCATGACGCCCAGTCTTCTTGCCCAGAATGCCATCATATACAATCGAAGGTGCCTGCTATTACCTTCACGGCGGAAGATATGCTTCTCAAAGATAACAAGCATGATCGACCTCTGTACTACACCGGATATATCGGTTCAACATGCATTGAAAGAGTACAAGTCGATCCGGGGTCGGCACTCAGCATCATCCCCAAACGGCTTCTCTATTTCCTCGGCATACCACTGTACAGGTTGTCCGCAACCACTACTACAATATATGGTTTTAACGCCGGGAGCAGCCATCCACTTAGGAAGATTCGGCTCCGTTGCAGAATCGGAAGCCTCAAGTCAGAGGTGATGTGTTATGTCATTGACGCTGACACGTCATATAACCTGCTGCTAGGACGGCCATGGATCCATGCCAACTGGATCGTCCCTTCTACTCTCCACCAGTGCTTCAAATATGTGGAGGATGATACGACAGTACGAACTGTCTTTGCCGAAAGGCAACCCTTTAAAGGCGTAGAAAATTACTTCACCGACGCCCTCCTGTATCAAGAGGCCGACGGAACGCATGAGGAGCCATTGCCAGATGACAGTGAAAGTGGCAATGAAGCGGATTCAGAGTCCGAGGCGGGCATGCCGGCCATTCTGACTGGCGAACCAATTACAGCATGTCTCATTGACCCCAAATGTAATGCTCCTTCTGAGGAAGAAGGTGAATGGGTAATTAATGACAATATTTCTTTTGATTATTTTGTGAGTATGCGGTCGATCAAATCCATTATGGATGGTTCTCTGCACATGCCCGTACATAAGCCAAATGCGGCCAATACATCTATGGAGGTCATAGAAGGGGCTACGCTGGTGGTCCCTCCTTCCAAACAAGGTCAGTCGCCGATATTCTTCGGCAGAGCCCGGCCAGGGAGATTCTCAACTACAGACTCAAGCTCAGAGTCGGATGCTTCACAGTTCTTTCATTACGTGCCATCAGCGCGCCATATTATGAAGAAGATGGGTTACAACCTGAAGCAGGGAGGCGGCCTAAACTTTGGAAAAGGGAGGCGCAGTCTAATGCGTAATTTTGTCCCGAAAGGGAAGCCTGCAAATTACTATGATAGTACACGCAGGGGGTTAGGGTATGTCACACCCACATCATCAACAACAGTTCAGGTCAAAGGCGATGGATCGATCCCATCACAGTCGGCCTCATCCTCCGAATGGGACTCTGATGTCAGCATAGGAGGGATATTCGAAAGCCTCATGACTTCAAGTAGTCAGTTGGAACCCGCAGAGGTTGCTGATGAGGAACCTTGGGCCCAGCAATTAAGTCTCCAATGGGAAAAACTATTCGAACTGCGTGAGCCACCTACTGAAGACAAGGTGACGCAGGTCAATCTGGGAAGTCAAGATCATCCCAAACCCATCTTTATAAGTGAAAGCCTATCACTTATAGAAAAGGAGGAATTGATAATGCTCGTAAAAGAGTATATAGACGTCTTCGCGTGGAGCTATGAAGACATGCCCGGACTCGATCCACAGGTCGCTATGCACCGTCTAAACATCAAGCCTGACGTCAAGCCAGTCAAGCAGCAACAGCGTCGGTTTCGCCCGAACATTATGGAAGCTATTGAGGCCGAAGTTCACAAGCTCATTGCTGTAAGATCACCTAGAGGGGGGGTGAATAGGTGATGGCTAATCTAAAGGTCACTTATGAACAAATAATGCGGAATTAAAACTAAGTTGACCAAATTAAAGCTTCTTATAATTTAACACTTATGTATAACCAAGAGTGTTGCCGAATTTCCCTTGCGAGGCTCTGGACAAGCTCCTCTAGATTCCCCTTGAATAGGTTGAGGTGCCGCGTTGGCTCTCTTGGTTGAATACTAGTGTTATCAAGCAATCCCAAGCAAGTATAGCAATTTAAGCACAAGGGTATATCAAGCATGTAAAGTAAAGACAATGAAAGTAATGCAAGATATAAAAGAGACAAAGAGAGAGAGAGGGATAGAGTAAGCAATCGCAAACACAAAGGGTTTGTTTCGAGGTTCGAGCACACTTGCTCTACATCCCCGCCTTCGACACACGAAGGATTTCCACTATGCAAGATCCCACCGGATCTCTCCTCGGTGCCGTACACCTACAAACCCTCGGACTCCCAAGTCCCGTACACACGCAAGTCCACCGACTCGCCGAGGCCGTACCTCTACCAATGAGTTCACAACCGAACTCCAACCACCAACAACGAGCACACTTGCCCGTTTCCTCAAATACAAAGAAAAGATCTCTTTGATGATCACAACACTTGATCACCTAAAGAGCACTCTCACTACAACACACCTATAAGAATATCTAGCAATGGAAAGCTCAAGTGTGTGTGGTGAGAAAATGAAGGAAAGAAAGCTTTGTTGGAAAACACAAGAAATCACTTAAACACTCTCTTGATAAAAACTCTTCCTTTTGATTGAAAGTATTTGCACTAAAATCTTGTAGAGAAACTCCTCTAAAAGTGTCTGAAAAACAGCTCAAGAAGTCTCCTAAATGTTAACCTCAAAACAGATGACAAAATCCCAATTTATAGGCTTCAGAAAAATAGAGCCGTTGGGGTTCTGTCAGAGCTGGCGGTCGACCGCCGGTCGACCGGCCAACGGTCATTTTTCTGACCGTTGCAGCCACCGGTCGACTGGTGAGTCGACCGCTCTTCTGGAATGAACTGTCGGTCGACCGGTCCGGTCGACTGGCAATTTCCAGAGAGCAACAGGTTTGGGTCGGTCGAGTATCGGTCGAGTCCCGGTCGACTGATACGCACATGCACAAAAATTGTGCATGTCAGTCGAGTGCCGGTCGACTGCCGGTCGACCGGTCACTGAGAAATTCTGAAAAATCAGAACTTCCAGGACCTGGAAAATTTGGATTTGGTTTTGGGTCTTGGATAAATGTTTTGGTCTTGAAAAATCATAGAGTATGAGCATGTGTCATACTACTATCAAGGTAAAATACTTGGTAAAAATTCTTTTGATAAAAACCTAATTTTCCATGAAATGTTTTTCCAAACCTTTATCAAATACAAAAACAAGATATTTGAGTCCATTTAAAAGCATAGTGTGTATGGATATGATCCACTCCACAATCAATATGAAATATCTATGTTTTTGAAATCTAGTATACAACTTGGTTTTGGTTAAAGAATATACATGATAGAAATACCAAAAACCAACAAATATTTTGTCTTAAAGAAAAATCTTTTTCCAAATAAAAATTCTTTTCTAAAAACAAAATCTTTTATGAAATCAATTAAATCAAGAGTTCTAATCAAGAGTGTGTGTGTGTGATATAACTTGAGCAATCCACCAACTATCTATCCTTTACATTTTTACTAAAACAAAAATACAAATTCTATACCTAGACACAAGTCTTCATCTTCTTGAGGTCTTCACTTGAAGGCATCTCATCTTCTTGACTTGGTCCAAGCTTGATCCAAAAACTCCTTGGATCACCACATGCAAGCTCCAAATCTTGTTCTTTTATCCTTTATTGAGCTATGCACCTACTAAGATCTTGATCATGAATCTGTCACTAATTAAACACAAGATCATTAGTAACTATAACTACATGAGTTGATCATCATCAAAACTAGGGTGAAGGGCCTTTGGGCCAACAATCTCCCCCTTTGATGATGACAAAACTCATGGAGTTATATATGCATGGATTAAAGTAAAGCTTCAAAGAAGCTCCCCCTTAACTCATGCATACCAAATAAATAAAAGATATGTCAATAAAAGCACATGACATGTATGCAATGTAGGAGATGCAATCATATAAGTCAAATCATAAATCCAATCTTTTGCTCCTAATTGCAAGACAACATATATGCATAAATACAAATCTTACTCCACCTTAAGAAAGGAACCAAATACTTCTCCCCCTTAAGTAAGGAGATCATGAAATCATGCATATAAAATCACAAATTCTTCTCCCCCTTTTGTCAATCATCAACAAAGGGTTCAAAGAAAAATACATCAATCAAATTTTTCTCCCCTTTAAGGAAATCAAGGAGGGTAAATACAAATCAATCAATAAAATTTATATGCGATATAAATTCATGAAGAGGAAGACGTTAAGTTAGCTTCCCGACACATATACATTACATGAAAGAGGGATGACAAGCCCTAATTCACATAACGTATAATATGTCATGCATAAGAGGAGATGTGAAGCTCCCCCTACACACGTATATCATATAAAGAAGAGTTGTCAATCTCCTCAATTTATAATATACTCAACATGAATCTATATGTAAGAGAGATGTTAAGCTCTCCTTGCATATAGACAATACAAATCAAAAATTTTGAATTTTTCCTATGAAAACAAAATTTTGAAATATCTTAAAATACAATATTTTCTTTTAAGGTACCAAATGTAGAACAACCAAATTTTGAATTTTGATACCAATTATGAAATACAATGCATAAGCTTGAAGATAAATAAGATTTGAAGTAAGCTTAGCATTAACAACTTTGTGCTTAAAAATATAAGGGTCAATTTTAGCTAAAGCATAAGTACAAATCATATATATGTATGAAAAGAGTATATCAATTGAAGTAGATACATACATATATGAAAGAGCAAAATATGAGTATATACAACAAGAGTCAAATTGATACCATTGAAAATATCCAATGATACCAATTGAAAAGTAAGCATAAGTGTATACATCATATAATCTACCATATGAAGAATTCGAACTAGTTAAATGAACTTGTTTTAAGAACTAGTACGAGATCCTTC
Source organism: Agave tequilana (assembly GCA_038442645.1). Taxonomy (NCBI): domain Eukaryota; kingdom Viridiplantae; phylum Streptophyta; class Magnoliopsida; order Asparagales; family Asparagaceae; genus Agave; species Agave tequilana. The sequence continues at coordinate 19,757 of JAVJIF010010933.1, read as the reverse complement.
CATCAAGGAATAAGTTAAAAAATTTTTCATGAAAGATCAATGAAACACAAGGCACTAAAAAGCACTCTATCCATAAAGTCCATATCAAAAAGAAGTGAGTGGGATAGTGTTATGTGAAACATGGTATCATGAAAATTAGCAATAAAACTCAATATTCCTTAAAATCATAAATTTTGAAAATACGAAAATCATCACAAATTTTAATATATGAAAATCATCAAAATTATATTTCATAGCATATGTATGTTTTGACAAGACATTAAGTATACATACATATCCCCAAATACAATTGAGTCCTCATAAATAGATTTGCATGAAAAGCAAATGACTCAAGGGTTATCCATGTATATTTTAATGTTTGGCAAAAGAAAACTTATACATGAAATGAAATCACATGATCAAAACATAAATCCAATGGGAATACAAGTTTAAGAATGTAATGATCATCAACACAAGGCTATACTAATACATCTAATAGGCACAAATAAGCATTCAACCCAATCATATATAGATTTATTTGTGGTCCATAAGGTGTACAAGTATAAATCCAAGTGTTGACAAATACTAACATCTAAACTAATATTCAATACAATGAAGCATCAAAAATTTTGAAATCACAAAAGAATTTATCCATAAAAATAGAATCATGTGCAATACTTGAAGAATAGATAACTAGTTTAAATGGATTTTTGACAACTAGTTAAAGATCCTTAAAAAAAATATAAGATCATATGTATTTCATGAATACTACTAAATACATAAAAGTTCAAGCACTCATATTCCATAAAGCTCCAAATTATATATTTTCTTAAAGATAGAGTGTTCAAAGGTTATGTAAATAGTGTCTACATGAAAATAGTCATTGAAGCCCAAAACGATCATAAGTCAAAATTTTAACAACAAATCATGAAAAATCATTTTTCACTAAAATCAACAATTTTCATGGTATATGTATGGTTTATACAAATCTAACAATATGCATACATATCCCAAATATTAAAAGAGTCTATTAAATGTTTGCACGAAGGCAAGAGACTCACGGGTATACATGTATATTTATTAGATTTGAATTAAGCATGCATATACATGAAGTAAATCACTAAAATAGGTAAAACATGTATAAAAGAGAATCATCAAAACTAGTCTTATACATATGCATAAAGTGGATACAAATGAGCATGAAGTTCAATCATATATATGAGTCAATTGTATTTCACTATACATCTATGTATGAATACAAGTTTTGAAATATTCTACATCTAAGCATGTAAATACCACATGAAGCACAAATCAAACAAAATCATGAACATGCTATGAATGTATGAAATAAGTAAAGCATGTATATGAAAATAGGAGTTAAGAAATTGTTACCAACTTCAAAGCTCCAAGCATGGTGGTTGTCCCACCAAGCTCCTTGATAGTGATGCAACCAAGTGTATGTCCATCATGTCCATTGCAACCACTACCAAGGTACCAACCTTCTCACGTTTTGTGAGATCCCACACCTACATCAAAATCAAAAGGTGGGGGTTTTGGTACCCATGTTTTCTTGGGTCCTTTGGGGTTAGCATTGTTGTAAGGAACCCAAAATCTATTATACTTAGCAAAATATAAATATAGTTTCTTATCAAAACAATATCTTGCTAGATGGCCTTTGCGGCCGCAATGTGTACAAATGTACACCTTAGCATGATGCTTATGAGTGTGATTGTGATCGTGATGTGCACCATAAGCATGAGCATGATGAGTATGATGATGTGCATGAGCATGAGGAACTTGTTTCTTTTGAAACAAAGATTCCAACTTAGAATGATTAAATGCACATGTGCTCAAGTTTGAGCTCAAATTATTTATCTTATTTTTCAAGTTCTTAATCTCATTAGTAGTGGCATGAAAAGCATGATGAGATGAAGAATCATTTTCTTTTTCTTTTGAGAAACATTATCTTTTTCTTTTTCAACAAATTTTCTTTTTAAAGATTTATTTTCTTGCAAAATACCTTCTTTTTGTTTTCTACCTTAGCAATCTTATCCTTCAAAGACATATTCCCTTCACATAAATCATTCAATTTAGACATAAGGGAAACATTCTCATTTTTCAAATTCTCATTTTCTTTTTCTAAACATGCAAGTTTATTTCTAAGAGAATCATTTCTACATGCATGCAATCAAATTTCTTTTTCAAATATTGTTGTCTTTTTCTAAGCATGCAATGTTATCTCTAAAAGAGTCTTGTTCTATATGCATGCAAGCAATGTCCTTTTTCAATTTTTATTTTCTTTCTTTATCATGTCATATTTTTCAATAATCATATGGCAAAATGAAGTAAGCTCATCATATGACATGTCCTCATCCTCGGATTCGGAAGTTACCTCAAGGGGGTCATCCCCTTGGACCATGTAGCACTTGTTGGAGGTGTCGCTTCCAACATCCGAATCACTTCCCGCAAGGTATTGTTCATTTTCGCCAAGGGAGATGAGGGTGTTCCAAACTACAAAAGCCATATCAATATTAGCAACCCTAAATAAGTAATCATCATTTAGGGTACTCTTCAAAGCATTTAGGGCTTTTGTATTAGCCTCAAGATTCTTACCATCTATACAATAAGCATTATTAGTAGTGGCAAGATATACATTATAACCTAGGGCTTTGAGGAATAATGACATCTTAACTTTCCAAATGTGGATGTTAAGATGTCAAAGGTGGGTGGTGACATAAAGTCCATGGTGAGGTGTGTGTGTACAACAAATATTGTGATTAGCCCAAATGTAGGATCTTTAACTCTTAGGTTGTTAGACCCTTATCAAGAGCACTAGCTCTGATACCAATTGTAAGATCACCTAGAGGGGGGGTGAATAGGTGATGGCTAATCTAAAGGTCACTTATGAACAAATAATGCGGAATTAAAACTAAGTTGACCAAATTAAAGCTTCTTATTAATTTAACACTTATGTATAACCAAGAGTGTTGCCGAATTCCCCTTGCGAGGCTCTGGACAAGCTCCTCTAGATTCCCCTTGAATGGGTTGAGGTGCCGCGTTGGCTCTCTTGGTTGAATACTAGTGTTATCAAGCAATCCCAAGCAAGTATAGCAATTTAAGCACAAGGGTATATCAAGCATGTAAAGTAAAGACAATGAAAGTAATGCAAGATATAAAAGAGACAAAGAGAGAGAGAGGGATAGAGTAAGCAATCGCAAACACAAAGGGTTTGTTTCGAGGTTCGAGCACACTTGCTCTACATCCCCGCCTTCGACACACGAAGGATTTTCACTATGCAAGATCCCACCGGATCTCTCCTCGGTGCCGTACACCTACAAACCCTCGGACTCCCAAGTCCCGTACACACGCAAGTCCACCGACTCGCCGAGGCCGTACCTCTACCAATGAGTTCACAACCGAACTCCAACCACCAACAACGAGCACACTTGCCCGTTTCCTCAAATACAAAGAAAAGATCTCTTTGATGATCACAACACTTGATCACCTAAAGAGCACTCTCACTACAACACACCTATAAGAATATCTAGCAATGGAAAGCTCAAGTGTGTGTGGTGAGAAAATGAAGGAAAGAAAGCTTTGTTGGAAAACACAAGAAATCACTTAAACACTCTCTTGATAAAAACTCTTCCTTTTGATTGGAAGTATTTGCACTAAAATCTTGTAGAGAAACTCCTCTAAAAGTGTCTGAAAAACAGCTCAAGAAGTCTCCTAAATGTTAACCTCAAAACAGATGACAAAATCCCAATTTATAGGCTTCAGAAAAATAGAGCCGTTGGGGTTCTGTCAGAGCTGGCGGTCGACCGCCGGTCGACCGGCCAACGGTCATTTTTCTGACCGTTGCAGCCACCGGTCGACTGGTGAGTCGACCGCTCTTCTGGAATGAACTGTCGGTCGACCGGTCCGGTCGACTGGCAATTTCCAGAGAGCAACAGGTTTGGGTCGGTCGAGTATCGGTCGAGTCCCGGTCGACTGATACGCACATGCACAAAAATTGTGCATGTCGGTCGAGTGCCGGTCGACTGCCGGTCGACCGGTCACTGAGAAATTCTGAAAAATCAGAACTTCCAGGACCTGGAAAATTTGGATTTGGTTTTGGGTCTTGGATAAAATGTTTTGGTCTTGAAAAATCATAGAGTATGAGCATGTGTCATACTACTATCAAGGTAAAATACTTGGTAAAAATTCTTTTGATAAAAACCTAATTTTCCATGAAATGTTTTTCCAAACCTTTATCAAATACAAAAACAAGATATTTGAGTCCATTTAAAAGCATAGTGTGTATGGATATGATCCACTCCACAATCAATATGAAATATCTATGTTTTTGAAATCTAGTATACAACTTGGTTTTGGTTAAAGAATATACATGATAGAAATACCAAAAACCAACAAATATTTTGTCTTAAAGAAAAATCTTTTTCCAAATAAAAATTCTTTTCTAAAAACAAAATCTTTTATGAAATCAATTAAATCAAGAGTTCTAATCAAGAGTGTGTGTGTGTGATATAACTTGAGCAATCCACCAACTATCTATCCTTTACATTTTTACTAAAACAAAATACAAATTCTATACCTAGACACAAGTCTTCATCTTCTTGAGGTCTTCACTTGAAGGCATCTCATCTTCTTGACTTGGTCCAAGCTTGATCCAAAAACTCCTTGGATCACCACATGCAAGCTCCAAATCTTGTTCTTTTATCCTTTATTGAGCTATGCACCTACTAAGATCTTGATCATGAATCTGTCACTAATTAAACACAAGATCATTAGTAACTATAACTACATGAGTTGATCATCATCAAAACTAGGGTGAAGGGCCTTTGGGCCAACAATTGCATGTGGCTTCATTCGGGAGGAGCAACATCCAGATTGGGTGGCTAATATAGTCCCCGTCCTCAAGAAGAATGGCAAAATACGGATCTGCATCGACTACCGTGATCTCAATACGGCCTGTCCCAAGGATGAATTTCCGCTGCCCATCACTGATGTCATGATTGACAACACATGCGGGTTCGAGAGGATGTCTTTCATGGACGGCTTCTCAGGGTACAACCAGATCAAGATGTATCCTGATGACGAGAAGCATACTTCTTTTCGAACGCCATTGGGGGTATACTGCTACACTGTGATGCTCTTCGGACTGAAGAACGCCGGAGCAACCTACCAGCGCGCAATGAGCACGATCTTCCGCGATCACCTCCGGAAGACAGTAGAGTGCTATGTTGACGACATTGCTGTCAAAAGTCGCAACAAAGACGAACATCTTCGCGACCTAAGAACGATGTTCAACATAATGCGGGCTCATCAGCTGAAAATGAACCCGACAAAATCCTTCTTAGGAGTATCCAGCGGCAAATTCCTTGGATTCATTGTCACGTCAAAGGGGATCCATCTTGACCCGGACAAAGTCAAAGCCATCCAGAGTATGCATCCACCGAGGAACCTCAAAGAGCTCAGAGGCTTGCAAGGCAGGTTGGCCTACATCAGAAGATTCATTGCAAATCTCTCAGGCGCTGTCAGCCGTTCACCCGGCTCATGAAAAAGGGTACTGCCTTCATATGGGACCAAGCTTGTCAAGAAGCTTATGAAGACATCAAGAGGTATCTCATAAAACCTCCGTCTTAGTAGCCCCTACATCAGGGAAACCATTCTTGCTTTATGTAAAAGCTCTGGACTACTCCTCGGCGCCCTCCTCGCTCAAAAGACGGCAATGGCCACGAGCAGGCCATTTATTATCTGAGCAGGACTCTCATAGGAGCGGAATCTCGCTACAATCCTGTTGAAAAAGAGTGTTTAGCTCTCGTCTTTGCCGTTCAGAAGACACGGCATTATTTGGTTGGCCAAACCATACATGTCATCTCCAGGGTGAATCCTTTACGTCTTCTTATGACGAAGCCAGGGTCACTAAATTCAAGATTGGCTAAATGGGCTCTTCTGCTGTCTCAATACGACATGACCTTTATTCCTCAGAAGGCGGTCAAAGGCCAAGCCCTTGCAGAATTCTTGGCTGCTCATCCAGTTCCGGAGCATTCAAAACTCCACGAAGACATCCCTGATGAAGTCTTCGAGTCCAACGCAACTTCAGTAGAGGAAGTATGGCAGATGTTCTTTGATGGAGCATCGCGAATGGGTCCTAAAGGAAAGATTATTGCCGGAGTGGGGGTTGTGTTCATCTCCCCACAGGATCATATCCTTCCCAGAGCATTTTCTTTGAAAGAATCATGCTCCAACAATGTAGCAGAGTACAATGCTCTGCTCATCGGTCTCCAGCTTGCCCATGGAATGGGGTACGCTACCTCGAAGCTTACGGCGATTCAAAGCTGGTCATCAGTCAAGTCAAAGGCGAATATGAAGTCCGCCATGAGGACTTGGTGCCTTACTATCATACAGCCATCAAATTGGCTAGCTTATTTGAATGTTTCTACATCGGGCATGTGTCCCGATCTCAAAATATCAAGGCGGATGCCCTCGCTGCATTAGCGACAACGCTAGCCTTACCGGCCGACACCGAGTATCACCTCACAGTCGCAACCGGCATCTCGTATGCTCCAAGCATATGCTAAGGATCCAAGAGGTCCATAATATCTCCGTGGATCTTGAGCCGAGGGATTGGCGCTTCCCTCTCATTGACTACGCTTTGCACGGATTGCTCCCTGACGATCCTAAAGAAGCGGCGTCCATCAGACGAAGGTCCCCCGTTTCTATTACGATCCTACTCTGAAGACGCTCTACCATCGTTCATATGACGGTGTCCTCCTTCGGTGCCTTTCTCAGTCTGAGGCACAGCAAGTACTCAAAGAAGCACATGACGGCATTTGTGGAGCCCACCAGCCGGGTCCAAAGTTTAAAGACAGGCTGCACAGACTTGGGTACTACTGGCCGACCATGATGGCCGATGCCACCCAATATGCACGAAGGTGTAAGGCGTGCCAGGTCCATGCAGACTTCATACACCAACCTTCGGAGTTGCTCCACCCTACTACTGCTTCATGGCCATTTGAAGCATGGGGAATCGATGTCGTAGGGCCAATCAGCCCCTCTTCGGCAAGAGGTCACCGGTTTATCCTAGCAATAACCGATTACTTCTCAAAATGGGCAGAGGCCATACCGTTGGCCGAAGTCAAAACCTCCAATCTGGTTAGCTTCATCAAACACCATGTCATCCATCGATTTGGTGTCCCCAGGCGAATCATCCACGACAATGGTCCTCAATTCATAAGCAAGGATTCTATCAGTTCTGCGATAAATACCGAATTCAGAATGTGGCTTCAACCGCCTACAATCCTACCGCCAATGGCTTGGCAGAGGCATTTAACAAGACAATCATCAAGCTGCTCAAGAAGTTTGTCTCCTCGAACAAGCGAGATTGGGACGAAAAGCTCGGTGAATGCCTTTGGGCCTACCGGACTACGGTTCGGACACCGACAGGCAATATGCCTTTCTCCCTGGTATATGGGTGCGAAGCGGTCATCCCATTGGAAATCCAGCTGCCATCATTGCGGGTAGCCTTGACTACTAAGATGACATCAGAAGACAATGATCGCCTGCGTCTTCAAGAGCTCGAAGCCCTAGACGAGAAGCGGCTCCAAGCTCAGCAACACATCGAGCTATATCAGGCTCGGATGTCAAAAGCCTTCAATAAGAAGGTCAAGCAGAGAGTCTTCCAGAAAGGAGACCTGGTCTTAGCCGTCAGACGACCAATGATCATGACGCACAAGACCAAAGGCAAATTTCAGCCTAAATGGGAAGGACCATTTGTAATAGAAACAGTCTATTCAAACGGGGCATACCGCCTTATGAATGCAGATGGCGACCTACTCATGATGCTGATCAATGGCAAATTCTTAAAGAAGTATTATCCTTAATCGAGGATCCTTCTCTCGATCAAGTTAACATTACACCTCTGATCGAGATCTCCGTGTCCGAAGCACGCACAAAGAGAGCCTTTCTCTTCCTCCAAGTGAGGTCATACAGCCGAAAACCAACTGGGACCTGGCCGTGCACCAGTTATCCTAAAAGACAATCGAGGTTGTGCAGACATCAACCTGATAATCCGACATCCTTAACGATTAAGGATAGAGGAAAATGTTGGCCTTTAAGCCCAACATGAGTCCTCGACAACTCATCATGCTGAGGGGAATAGCATGGCTAGCCCAACTCAAACGGTAGTTGGTAAAGGCATATCAAACCCGTTGACAGCTGAGGGTTTGCTAAAAATCCTAAGGGGCCTGTTCCCACTTGATTCCCTCTCCAGAATCACTTACCAATTCTCATCCATAGAATGGTAAGATCACATATTTCGCTGTTACGTTAACATTAAACCTATGACAGCAGTCCCCTCATTTCTCCTCGTGAGAACGAGACCTCCAAAATCACCTACCAATTCTCATCCATAGAATGTAGGACTACACATATTCCGCTGTTACGTTAACATTAAACCTATGACAGTGATTTCCTCGTTTCTCCCCGAGAAGACGAGACCTTTTCCAAATCCAACCCGACTTTTGAACTTGGTGGCTTCTCAACCAGTTATGTCATTGCGACCTCTGAACTGGCAGATAGCCAAGTTTCATCTACCATTGAGCTTAGCGGCGTCTCAATTGGTTATGTCATTGCGACCTCTGAACCAGCAGACAGCTAAGTCTCAATCTTGAGTCTGTTGACATTTACAAAAGACAGGTCTCGATACTTGTTGACATTTACAAAAGACAAGTATCACCTATTTTGAAGCTTGGTGGCTTCTCAACCAGTTATGTCATTGCGACCTCTGAACTGGCAGATAACCAAGCCTCATCTAACATTGAGCTTAGCGGCGTCTCAATTGGTTACGTCATTGCGACCTCTGAACCAGCAGACAGCTAAGTCTCAATCTTGAGTCCTGTTGACATTTACAAAAGACAGGTCTCGATACTTGTTGACATCTACAAAAGACAAGTATCACCTATTTTGAGCTTGGTGGCTTCTCAACCAGTTATGTCATTGCGACCTCTGAACTGGCAGATAGCCAAGTTTCATCTACCATTGAGCTTAGTGGCGTCTCAATTGGTTATGTCATTGCGACCTCTGAACCAACAGACAGCTAAGTCTCAATCTCGAGCCCTATTGACATTTACAAAAGACAGGCCTCATACTTGCTGACATTTACAAAAGGCAAGTATCTTCACTCTAGCCCCGCAAAGGGCTGACCTCGAGACTGGCGACGTCCCATTCGGTTATGTCATTGCGACCTCTGAACCAATAGACAGCCATACCTCATTATCCAAACAAACAAAGACGACAAAAGAAAGAATTTTTATTAAATTCCAAAAGGATGGATACATGGAGGAGCCTATAGGCGTACATGATAAGATCGGATCCGATCTCCGAGCGAAGCTAGCCTCGTCCTCCTGTCATCAGCAGCCTGGGCCAGCGCCTGTGATCTCAGCTCAGCCTCATTGAAATCCACCGCTTGAGCCAGACGAGCTTCAACCTCCGCCAAAGTCGCCCTCTATGACGACTCCCGCCGTGCTAATTCCTCGCTTTGAGCCCTAAGCTGCTCAAGCCGCGCAGTCTCTTCAAGACGCACCGGTGTAGCCTTGGATAAGAGGAGATTTTCTTTCCTGATCATCTCCTCGGCCATCCTAATCTTATCTTCGGCATCAAGAAGAGCACTGGTGGAAGCGTCAATTGCACTCCCAACCTCTACTTGCTCTGTCTCCAAGGACTTCAAGTCAGAGCGGCCTCTTGAGTAGCAAGCCGAGCTTCGCGCCTTTGCGCGACAAGATGTGTGAGCCGCTCATCAGCTAAAGACGCCGGGTCGGAACGATGGAGATGGCGCCACTCCTCTACGTCCTTCTCAAGGTTATCCACCAGGAGTTCCAGAGCAGAAGCCTGGTGATACCCCTCAAAGTCCCGGATACACTCAATGCCACGGGAGAGGACCATCTTCAGCTTCGAGAATGGCACAGGCGAGCCCTTCAAGACTAGACTGATAGTCTGCTCCAAACTGTTATAGAAGCTGTCGACCAGATTACCGATGAAGTCATTCTCAGCTTCATCAACCCTTGAGACAACCTCGGAGCAATCTACCATCCTAGTCGACACCGCCGCAGAAGAAGAAGCGGGAACATCGGCAGCAGCAGGACAAGCCAAAGGTGACCTCGGCGGAGTCCTCAACGACACCAGCACGTCAGCCACCGCGGAGGTAGGACTGGCAACCACCTCTGGAGCAACAGGCTCAACCACCTGAGTTGGGGAGGCAGGGCTGGTGATCACCCTCAACTCCATACTCGCTGGCATCTCACTCGGGAGTAAAGGCATCTGTGGGACTGTCGTCTCCACAACCCCCGACCTCTCAGTTGTCATGGGCTGATAAGAGGGGAGGTCGCCATACAGCGCGTCCAACACAGCAGCATCCGCCGCGGTCGAAGCACTCGACTCGCCCTCTAACCTCTTAGGAGGACCCTCCGCTTCCTTCGAAGCTGATGCACCTTGGGGACGAATACCTGCAACAAAACCAAGGTCAAAAAGGAGACGCAACAAACAGGCGAAGACCAAGAGATCGTAGTCATACCGAAGGCCGATGTCACCTCGTCAGCCACATCGGAATCCAAGGGTCCCATTGGAAAGTTCTTACCAGACTCGACGTAAATGGCCGGCCCGCTCTCGCCCGCCGAGTCCCCTGCAGACCACTCAACAGAGCTTGATTCCACAGGACTTCCTTTGGAGGTCCCAACACCCGAAGGACCGACATCAGCTGCGCCACTCCCAGACTCTTGCGAGTGAGCGGAAGAGCTGGCTGCAGCCCTATAGGTGAACAGGGGATCGTAGTGTTCCCCTTGCTCTCCAACGGCCTCAGCTCCTGCAACAAAAAGCAAATGATGAGTTATTTAAAGTGCGCTGAAGGCATATTAGATGGGGCCAATCTTACCAGTAGTCGGTTCAGCAACCGACGGCTCAGCCACTAATGGAGCAGCAGAAGGAAGCGCAGTAGAGGGTTCGCCCTCTACCACAATTGTAGGAGCATGGCGACGGGGCTTCTTCGCCAATGACTTCCTACGGGATCCACTCCCACGTTTCCTCTTGAAGTGGACATCAGAATCCTCTTCTTCCACTTCTTCCACATGTCGTGGGGGAGCTGTCCCCACTACACCAGAACCGGCTTCACGAGTATCGGCTTCATGGGCATCAGCCCTCGTCTCTGCCTCAAAGCGAGGGCTCCCCACATCAGAAGCCTCGCTGTCATCTGCAGCGATGAACTCCTCTATGCCAGGAACACGGACTCGTTTGCCCTCCTTCTTATCAGAAGCCTTCTGCCTCATCCGATGAGAAATTAACTTCACACCCGAACGGTTGGCATTAAACCCAGCAGGTGTGGAGTTCGAAGCTGCATACCATTGGCAGAAACACAGGGTCGTCCAAAGGCCGGGATCCCTCAGCGGCGTGCGTAGCCACGCTCCAGTGCCATCCGCGGTAAAGAACCGCCAAGCACGAGCCCCATCAATGAGGCTCCCATGAAAGCCAGGTCCGGGTTGGGGTTGCCCACATACAACTGGTCATACCCAAATTGGCGGGCAAACCGGCTCGGGACGTAGGGCTCCAGGTAGCAGGTATCCCCACTCCTGTACAGCAAATGCGAGGGCCGGATACAGACCAGCCACTCGAAAACACCCCGACTCATGGGAGACCGACCTGACTCCACATCATGGAATTCCTCGTTGTATCCTGCACCCCGCAGGCGAGGAAAACAATGGAACAGGCTATAAGCGTCATAACGACGCACTAACTTACGGGCCTCAGCCACATAAGTTTTCTGCCACGAACGGCCTTCAAAGCGACGGAGATGCGCCGTTTGAACACCCTGCGGAGGGTCTTCCCCAGCTCCAATCAAACTGGGGCAGTGCAAGGCGAACCACGCCATCAAGTAGGTGTATGGTAAACCTACCCTAGGATTGGGTCCGTCACAAGGCAGGACGGCACCCTTCCCTCGCCTTGACGCCATTGGCCTGCAGAAAGCCTCCGTCAGTACACGAAGGCCCCTCTGAATACAACACACCATGGCCGGGAGAAGACCCAGACGGTGGCCATGGACCAAGCGGACGGCAGACAGCAGCACATTCGGGTGGACGATGTCACCCGAATAAGAAGGCACGACACACTTCTTTAACCAGATGGTTAAGAAGCCGGCCAGCAACGCCTTGCGAGACATAGGCCGACGGGCCTGATGGTGAAAGCTCCGAAGAACATCACCCTTCCCGAAAGAACCATCATCTTCTGCCACGACGATGTCCTTTTCAGCATGCACCTCCATCCTTGCCAAGATGTCTTCTTCAGCAACTCCGTAATGAGCTGCCTCAGGCGCACTAGTCATATCCGGGAACAAGTAGTTCCCCAGCTCTTCAAGCTCTTCGAGCTACCCTTGCCACCAGCGTGGATGCTGGAACAAATGTGCAAGTGGCACATCAATTCCCGATATGTCTCAAGCAAAGCAGGCTCTTGCTTCTCCAGGAGAGCCAACTCCGCCTCACAGGGAAAGTACTCTTCGTACGGAAGAGACCCGAAGGGCAAAGCAGAGATCTCCCGCATCTCGTGCAGGGCCATGCCCAACTCACCAACCGGGGTGAAGAAAGTCCCCGAGGCCGGGCAGTACAACTCAAGGATGGCGTAGAAGCACGCCACCTTCATCTCAATGCCGTAGCAGGTAGCCCTGACGGCCTCATGGAGGTTTAACCTCTCTAAGTCCCCCTAAAAATGAGTGAGGATATAGTTGGTCAACTCCGCCCACCACGACCTAGGAGGGTGGACCCAACGGGAGTCCTGAAATCGGTGGCAGGGTAGTTCCCGTCAACTTCGCAGAACTGAGCGCCAAAGGTCGGCGCCGCAGCTGGGTTCTCTCCTACTGGAAGGTCCCGCGATACCTTCCCAGGGTATAGCCCCATTATGCTACGAGGATGGCCCGCCCTCGAATAGCCGAACTGGAATGCCAACCTCCCGACACTTACAGACTCGGCATTTAGGCTCACGCCCCACGCCACCTTCCGAGCCTGAGTCACGCTCGCGAAAGAAGACAAAGCAAAATGCCGCTTAGTGGACGGGAGATAGAATCTCTCACCGTCCAACTGGAAGATCCACTGGCCCTCACCGGCCTGCAGCTGGCGATCGGGATCAGGTGCAGCATCCCCGAACATGAAGTCAGGCTTTCTGTAAGCCTGACGGTAGATATCTTCAAGTGGAGCCGTAGTCAAGATGCTCCGCATGGCCTGCGGACCACCGTCCTGGATGAGCGTATCCCGTACAAGGGAGCTCGGCTCGCTGAACAATGAAGCCTGCCCATAGAACTGCAGGCTGATGTTTCCGCCTGCTCGACTGGCTAGACCGAACAGACTGTTCTGGAGGCCGGAGGCGTAATGTACTGCAAAAACAGAAATGAGCTATGATTAGTTCACCAATCAAGTGGATGCGAAAGCATAAAAATTCACTAAGGCATAGCCTCGCCCAGCAAGCAGGGCCTGCAAGGCGATAGCTTTGAAAAAGCTTCACTTCATGGATAAGACTGCATCTTTGCAGAAAATATCCAAAGCGCCAACTTCGCTTAAAGCAGGAAGTGGCATAGCCCTAAGGGCTGACGTTATCAAAAGGACATCATGGTCGACAGTCGTCCTTCGTGGCCACAACTGAAGGAACAGACCCATATCCTGTTCCTCAACAGGATGGAGACTGCCCAGCAATGGCTTCCTACGAAGCCTAAAAGAAGAACTGTTCAGTTCTTATTTCCCTGGTGCAAGGAAAATAGGGAAGTTCAGGGAAACGAGTTCCCTAATGAGGATAGATCCCATTCGATCGTCCTAAATAGCCAAATGGCTGGCTCCAAAGGAAAAGAGACCTCGGTCTCCAATCAGAAAGGAAAATTCCTTACCGGTGACTGGTCGCTCGATGACCGGAGGAGGAAGGCCCTCCGCCGCAGAAGTCGCCGCTTCCTTACCCGCTCGTCTTTTGGGCGCCATTAAGAACTGCAAAAGTTCTCGAAGTACTCTGAAGTAAAGGAGGAAGAAGGAGAGGAAAAGACAGAAACTTCTCTGAAAAAAGAAAGGAGATCTTTTTTCTGTTCAGCCCGATCGGGCTTTTATAGGCCAATCAGCGCCTAAATTGAGGCCTCGAAAAAGGGCACATGCCGCCGTTTCGAATTAATTCGAAACATCGCCCGAAGCGCCTGAGGCGCTTTCCCAAGGGGCGACGGTTCAACTCTACTAAGAGTTAAACTTCGCACTAGTGCAAAAGTGCGGACTTCGCACAGTCATTCAAGGGCTTCGCCGAGAGGCCTACCTTAGCCCTCTAAAAAGCGTGCTGCTCGCGGTACACACCAGTCTCGCGAAGATCATTCGAAGGAAAGACTATGTCCTTAGCTCCGCACAACAGTCCAGCCCAGCAATGGCCGAACTCCCAATGAAAGCAAGCAAAAATCAAATGAACAAGAGATGAACTTTCATTGATAGAAAGGGTACATTTGATATTACATCAAAGTTGTGTTTTATATAACACACCAAGTTGCCTAATAAGGTCATTTGCATAAAAGGCATACAAGCGGTTTTATCTGCTCCCAGGCCAGACCAACGGATAGGAAGGGCCTTCCTCTCTGCATAAGACCATAATCAGTGGTGCCGCAAGGACATGGTCATTTTTCTCCACAAAAATGACAGATCTTGCTAGGCCATTTTTGTTGAAGCCTGGCAATAAAAACCTATCGCCGCCAACACGATAGATCACGTATAATGGGAATTGGCAGTGGTACCAGTAATCTAACAGGCGCGATATCCGCTTTCCTAAAGTGGACCGCCCCCAAAGGCCACCAAAGTTGAAAGTCGGCAATGATGCTGGCGATCCCACAGGCGACGCCCATTATCTTGAAGCGGATCCTCTCCGATAAAGGCGACGGCCAGCCTCACCTCAGAACGAATCATCTCGGATAAGAGGCTGCCAACAGCCCCTGGGACGCGCATCCGCTGCCCCGAATTGTTCCTCCTGCTTAAAAGTAAAGCTTCAACCGGGGAAGCATAAGGCATTTCATGGTTTCTTCCATCAAGTTACCAGACTGGCAAACATAGCTCACTGCAAGCAAATTGGAGCAAGTTAACAGTCAAGCACAGAAAAAGCCGCAAAGATATTAAGTCAGATTCTTGGGCGGCAAAGCAATCCGACTTCAGCAGAGGACAAGCTCCGCCTGCACAGCAACTAATGGACTAGCTCAGCAAACGCCAAGTCCTAGCCTCACCTCTATGGCAAAGTCAGACACAGTCTCAACATTCACCATATGGCAAGACTGGCTCAACCTTTGAAGAGACCAAGTCCTAAGTTCTGCCTGTGTAGCGGACTCAACTTGCAATGATCTTTCTGTGATCAAGTCAGAATGATAGCTTCACTGGGAAGCTATGCCAAAATTCTTCTCTGCAGATCAGCCAAGTGCAAGATGAAGATCAAGGGAAGCTAATCCCTAAAGCAGCTGTCAAAGGGAGATGAATCCCCTAAAATCGGTGAAGTCGTTGAACGATCAAGACTTACTGGTCCTTGGCCGGTTAGACAACCAGAGTGGGCTTTCCCACTAATTCAGAGATCTGAGTATCTCTCACACCAAGAGAAGAGAAGGAAGGCAAAACATTTCTCTTCAGAGGACTTCAAGTGTCCTATTTATAGGCCCCATGGCCTGAGCACTCTCACCCCAAGCGTGGAAGCACGAGCGCATTCAAGGCATTTATTGCGCCTTGATGAAAGGGACGGTTTCCCCTTGGAACCGTGCAAAGGGAGAAAAACGTCTCCCTCATAAAAGGCACTTATGGCGCCTTGAAGAAAGGGAGTATCCTCCCTTGGAAACGTGCAAATCGGAGAACATCTCCCTCGATCAGCGCGAAAGAAGGAATGATCCTCCTCGTAACCGCCCCACACGGCAGTTGGCTTTGAAAAGGCAACAGGAGTTCCAAAGCGAACTTATTTCTTGGAAGCCCAGATGCGGAGCTACCCCGACGCGAAGCTACTCGCGGACAAGTGCAATTCTTCGGCGAATTCATCCCAAAGCAGGATTGAAGGCGAAGCTGAACTCAACCATCATGGCGACGTTCATACTCCACATACTATCACAGCAGTTCAAGTGTTTCGGAGTCTGAGCTATTGCAGACTCTCGAAAACTTTGAAGGGGGTCTTGTTGACACTTAAAAAAAGACAAGATTCTCATTGGTCCGAATGATGTCTAAACTTGTTGACATTTACAAAAGACAAGGGACAGACAAGCTGAAGACCAGTTTCCACCCACCTCCAAGGGACAAGGAAGCAGCTCGGACTCCACTGATCCAGCAAGCAGAACAGTGAACCCGGATTGTTTCTAAACAGACCTCAGCAGGTCTAAGATGCTAGCATTTAGCATTACATTAGCCCAAGGAGATAGCCTCGTTTGAGAGGCTAGCATCATCCAGAGCATCGCCAGGAAGCTAACTGATAGCTTCGCCGAAAAGCCTCTTTTCGGACCTCGCCAAGAGTTGCCTCTAGCTCCGCTATGAGCTTCAAAGCGGACATCTCCGTTGTCAACCTTTGACCAATCAAATCTCCTGATGAGATCGGATCCAATCTGATCAAATCCAATTAGGATTCAAATATGGCAGGTGATTGCCGCAATCTCTTGACTCTCTTGAAACGAGTAAGAGGATCAGAGAAAATCCTCCAACGATATGGAAAGGATCAAAACAAATCGGAAAGATCAACCGACTTGCCTATTTTCTAGCTCCGCAGAAGCTATCCTAGCCTCGCAGCAAGGCTACTTTCCAGATTCAAACAGATTCGGTTCAATCTGTTTCCATATCTTCAAGGGGACGATTATACCCTTGCTCTCCCTATAAATAGCCCGCCAGGGGCACAAGGGAGGGGGCTTCCGGAGATCGGCGATCAATCAAAGTGGGCTTCTGCTCCTAAATCAATCTGCTGATTAGGAGAATCGGACTTCTTCATAACGCACCGTGCGTTCTCTAATTCAGAGACCTTTCAAGAGAAATACTTCTCCTTTCAGGGTGGCGATACCCTAGCAACCTCTTTTCCTCAAGGAATCTCCGGAACCAGGCAAGAAGGAATTCCTCACAGAAGGCGGTTTTGAGAAGTAGCAAGAGTGTTCTACAATCCTCTGTTCTCTGATTCCCGGAACCAGGCGAGAAGGGATCTTATCGCTCGCATCGTCAAAGGGACAAAGTGGTCGCGCGCTGACCAGACTCCTATCGGCACATTTTCCCAGAATCTCTGAGGAGATCTACTTGTAATCTTTTTTTAGAATACTTGTAATTTAGCTCCTCAAACTCTTTTTTTTGTAAGTTTTCCCCTTTTACAAACATAAAGGAAAACAGCGTGTTGGTTTCGGGGGCAATTGGGGAGATACCTATCATTAGTGGAGTTTTGCATATAACAATAGTCATCAATCCACTATTGGGATGCCACCATTTGAAGCTTTGTACGGCAGAAAGTGCAGATCTCCAATTTGTTGGGAAGAGATGGGTGACCGAACACTGTTTGGATCTGATATAGTTCAAGAAACACGGAGAAGATCCGGATAATAAGGAAGAGAATGAAAGCGGCCCGAGTAGACAGAAGACATATGCGGATCGGCGCCGAAGGCCTTGGAGTTTGCAGAAGGCGACAAAGTTTTCTTGAAGATATCACCAATAAAAGGAATGGTACGGGGTGGCAAACGGAATAAGTTAGACCCCCGGTATATTGGGCCCTTTGAAATACTAGAAAGAATTGGACCTCTGGCTTATCGGTTAGCCTTACCACCAGAGATTGAGAAAATACATGACGTATTTCATGTGTCCCAATTGAGAAAGTATGTACTAGATCCGAACCATGTTCTTAAATACTCCCACTATAACTCCAAGAAGACTTGTCATATACAGTGGAGCCGGTTCAAATCCTAGACCGGAAGGAGAAACAACTGCGAACAAGCAATCCCTTTAGTAAAGGTTTTATGGAAGTAAAGAGATTGAAGAAACTACCTGGGAACCAGAGGAAGAGATGAAGCATAATTATCCATAATTTTTTTCAAGGTACGTCAGGCTTCGGGGACGAAGCTCTCTTTTAGGAGGGGAGAAATGTAACAACCAAATTTTTGATTACCAAATTTCTCCTCATCTTAATTATTAAGGATTTTTGTTAAGGCATTATCTAAAGTAATTACCCTCCATATTTCATAGCAACAATTTTAAACTTAATTAGTGACACACTTCCCTTTCAAAAGTTTTTATTAACTATTGGTTGTGGTGACTAGGAAAATATGACATGAAGGCTTATGTACATATGTTATTGGACCATTGGCAACTTAACAAGAGTGAGATAGGGCATAAATTGCAACCTAACCTTTCATTTTCCCTTAACCAACCCTAGTTTTACCCTAAGTATCTAATTAAGGGTAGGTGTGCATGCTTGAGGAGAGATCAATGGCTAGGATCTCATTGGAGGTTGGGAATCCAAGTGGCAACATGAGAGGAGCTTGGCCAAGTGGCAACATGAGAAGAGCTCCCCACCTTGTAACTTGCACACAAGTTAGCTAACTACCAATTTACCCTCATCTTCATCCTCTCCTAATTTCTGAAAAAACTTCTCCTCTCTCAAGTGGAGAGCTTGAAACCCTAGCCACCCTTTCATCTCCTCTCTAAAATCTGAAGAAAAGAGATTAGGACACCTCTCTAGCCCCAATCCCAACTTCTCTCAACCCTGGGTCAAGGCTACACGGGAGGAGAGGAAGAGACGCACGCGCGCAGCAAGCGTAGCCGCAGCAGCACACAAGGTGCTGCTATCTTGCCGCAGAAATGCGGCAAGGAAGGGGAAACGCGGCAATCCTGGAAGGGGTAGGCCGGATCTTGGAGGTGGGAGATTCTTGGTGAATTGGGGAAAGATCTAGCACTTCCAAGAAGAGATTTCTTGAGACCCAGCTCACTGTTTTCAGATCTAAAAATCGAGGTGAGTAAACCTAACTAATAGGGTTATATTTTCTATCAAGGTTAGAAAAGTAGAAATTTTGATTATGTGTAGGTAACCCACAAGGGTGTAAGTTGCTGTTTTTGTGATATCCTCAAAGTAGATGAAATTAATGGGTATCACCTAGTTGTTGTGCCTCTATATTGTGTTGTGATGATATGCATGTGTGATATACATATTCTAGCTTACTAATTGTGCCTAAATGAGATGATTTTGCATATAAATTCGCTGTTTTGATGATTATCCTTGGTTGAATGAATCTAATGAATATTGCATAGTTGTTGTGTCTCTACATCATATGGATATGAAATGCTGTGTAGAATATATGTTCTAGCATACTAATTATGCCTAAGTGAGCCAATTTAGCAATTAAATTCGCTGTTTTTCTTGTCCAATCTCATGATAGCCAAATTGATATGTAATAGCAAACCTTGACTCTTCATAAATAAAAGTGTTATGATGCATATGTGAGGTCTAGGATTCGTACCAATATCACTCCATAATTGTCGATCGATTAACTTGAATCATACTTTATCTCACTAAAGTGCACGGGGAAGACCCCTCCCTTATAATATAGCATTGTGCTAAGTATTAGCAAGTATATGGGGATAATGCATATATTCATGGGGGTTGAATGTGGCGTGTTATGACGTTACTATGATATTGGGGAAACCCCCAAGCACATATTTTCTTTCTTATTGTTGCACATCATTTTCGGGCATGACGTGTAAGTAAGTTGTAAATTGCTTGTTATGAATATTATAACTAACCTTGCA
>JAVJIF010010932.1:37500-83701 GCA_038442645.1 Agave tequilana | reverse complement strand
AATCAATGGATTCATCATCAAGCATTTTAAATGATTCATATTGAGACCTCAAGAGATCTATCTTAGCTCTCTTGACTTGTGAAGTCCCTTCATGTGTGACCAATAAGTGTTGCCAAATCTCATAGGCGGATTGGCAATTGAATTACCCGTGTAAGGTCATCCTCATTCAAGGCGGTTAATAGGGAGTTTTGGGCTTTGGAGTTAGCCTCATATTCTCTAAGTTGAAGTCGGTCCAAGTGCTCTCATCACTATCGGTGCTACATTAGGGTTTAGTCAAGGACTTGGCCACTAAGCTACCCAAAGATTGCAAAAATATAGTCACCTAACCTTCCAAATTGGAAATTAGAGCCATCAAATTTAGGAGGGGTTTTGATGTTATCGGCCATGTTTACTAGTGATGAATGAATGAATGAATGAATGAATGAATTTGATTAGCAAAATATTAAGGATCTCTATATGGATGTTAAGCCAAACCTAGAGTCAAGCTCTGATACCAATTGAGAATCACCTAGAGGGGGGTGTGAATAGGTGATAATGCTAATCAAAGGGCAATTTAAAAATTTAAAGCTACAACAATCACAATCAAGAATCAAGATGAAATGCAAGCAAGTAAGTATGATGAGCAAGTAATAGGTGCAGCAAAGTAGAGTAAGAATTGCAAGAATGTAAAACCAATCGCAAACAAACACAAGGATATGTTATCGAGGTTCGAGCACCCAGCTCTACTCCCCGCCTTCCCCAGAAGGATTCGACCACTTCCACTATCACAAAGATCTCAAATACAATGGAGTACCCAACTCCTACAATCTCAAGAACAAGTAATTTCTTCTGGTAGTTAAAAGACACAAACTCTCTCTTTCAATATCTCTTCCCTTACAAAGGTCCTTAGAGAGAATATTGAGTAGGAATGAAGCTCTTGGGTGTAAGTGAAGAAAGAAAATTAAATCAGAGAGTATTTGAAAAATCCTCAGAAAATCAGTGAGAAATGCTAGCACAAAAACCAAGAAACAAGTCTCTTTTGAAAGCCTTAAACTTTGAATTTCTAGCAAAAATTGTTGTAACAAATCTCTCCCCAACACCCCTATTTATAGGAGAGGGCTAGGGTTTAGGGATAAAACTAATTACTGATGTTTAGGAGGTAATTAGATCAAAATATATCCTTAAACGAATTTTTAAACACAAAAGACAAAAATAAACAGCTCTTAAAAATCTGCCCGTTACTGTTCAAACGGTCAGATCGGCGCCTGGGCGGCGTCGACCGGTAGATCAAAAATTTGACCGTTATAGGCCAGCGGTCTCGACCGACCCGGTCGACTGATAAAACCTGTGAGCAAAAACAATAGTCCGGTCGACCGACAGTACATGCACACGGATACGTGCATCTGTCAGAACTTTCGGTCGACTGGTCGGTCGACCGGACCAGACAGACACAGATTCGGTCGACTGTCCCGGTCGACCGGATCAGGTCAAAAATCGATTTTTAAGAAAGAAAACAAAGAGGATTTTGATTTTAACAAAAATACTTTGAACAGGAAATAGAATTAAACATAAAGATGTATTTGTAGGCAAAAACTTGTATGCAAAATATTTTTGTATAATTTATGAGAAATTATTTTGGAATGAGCATGTGCGCAAAAACGTGTGTGATAGAGCTTCAAACCTATCCACTATTCTTTAACATACTATAAACTGAAAAACAAATTACATGAAGACTTCTTGTGCTATCTTCAAGTCTTTGAGCCATCCAATGCCTTGCTAGTGCCTTCTCTTCTATGATCCTTCCTTGATGTGCAATTTGCCTTCCTTGCTATGTGGAACTTAGAAGTTCTTGCAATAGCTAAGCGAATGGTCTCTAAACATGGTACAAAACCTGAACTCATCTTAACAAATTGTTAGTACCAAATAGCACTAATTTGGTTTGTCATCATCAAACACAAAACAATTGGAGAGTGTAACTCTTGGGCCAACAATTTCTTCATAAGAGAATTTGAGGAAGTATGCTTAATGATGAAAATCTCACACCTTATAGATGATGCTATTAGGTTGAGATTTGTCCCTTTCGCTCTTAAGGGCTTAGCCAAGAAATGGATTTACAACTAGTGGCTGGCTCTATCACATCCTGGAATGGTTTCACCAGATCTTCTTGAAGAAATTCTATCCAATTCACAAGACCCCGCTCTCGTTACAAAAAGTATCAAGCATTCAAGTAAGAACCTAGTGAACCATTTTGGAGGTATTTTGAACGCTTCAAAGACCTCCTTGTCCAATGTCCTCATCATAGAATAGAGAAATGGCGATAATTCCAAATTCTTTATGATGGTTTAGACTACTTTACCAAGACCCTGTTAGAAAGCATGTGCCAAGAGGATTCTTGCAAAAGGATGAGAATGAGGATGGATTTATATGAGAATCTAGATGAAAAGACCATCCAATAGGAGCCAACTAGTGAAAACTCGAGAAATTCAATTGAATCATCTATAGCTAACGAGGCTAAGTTAGCTAACCTAGCGAGAAGACTGGAAACTTTAAAAACTAAGGAACCAAGTCCAGTCAATCAAGTCAGCCCAAACCAATTTCAGCTTCGGGTTGTACTTATTGTCAAGCCATGAATCATGTGTTTGAGTAATATCCTGTATTTTAAGCTCAGCAACAATACCCTCAACCGATGAATGCCGCCTTTTTAAGACTGAACAATAATCCTTACGCACCAAAATATAAATCCTGGCTAGAGAAATCACTCGAATTTCTCATGGAGCCAAAACAATAATGACCATTCACGGTCAAATCATGCAAGCCAATTTCATCATTCTAATAATTCTTCCAATCATCAACCCAACTTTTTCAATTATCATCATAATTCTCCCAACCATCCGCCCAATTCCAATTTCTCAAACTATCAACAAAACTTTCCCAACCAGGCTCCACAATCTTCATTCCAGAATCCTCAACTAGAAAGGAGAATCACTGACTTTGAGAGAAATATGGAAAGTATATGAAGAACCAAGATTCTCTCATGCAAACTATACAGAGGCTAGAGGTTCAAATGAGCCAACTAGCTAATCCACAGAATGAGAGATAAAAGGGTACCTTACCTAGTCAGCCAATAATGAATTGTAGGAATTCTCAACAAGCTCATTTGGCTGAGGATCAATCTCTGAATCAATGTAATGTTGTCATACATGAGGTCGGAAAAGAAAGTTGATAATCAAGTGTCAACACCATGTAAACCCATCCAGCACAACCACACTCAGCCATCCACCTAATCTAGTCCCAGTTCGTCCAAATCTGATGAATTTGAAACAGATAAGTCAACCAGTCAGGTGCACCAGCCTATAGTACAATTTCCTAATAGGCAGAAAAATAACAAGTAAAATCCACACATGGATAAGATAATTGAGATCTTCAATCAAGTGAAGATAAATGTGTCACTTATTGATGCCATCCAATAAGTCCCATTCTATGTAAAGTTTCTTAAAGACATGTGCACCAAGAAGAGAAAGACTAATGTACCCAAAGATGTGTTCTTAGCCACTAACATTAGTGAGCTACTGTCGGGTCTGATCCCTATCTTGTACAAGGATACAGGTTGTTCCACCATTGCCTACACCATAGGACAAGCCGAGATTAGTCGTGCACTTCTTGATTTAGGGAAAGTATCAACTTGCTCCCATTCTTTGTTTATCAACAACTCGGGTTGGGTGATCTTAGTCCAACTCGAGTCACATTCAACTGGCTGACCGTTCAGTGAAAGTTTCAAAGGGAGAAATTAATGATGTCCTTATCTAGGTTGGGAGTTTATTTACCCCGTTGATTTCATAGTTTTAGAGACACAAACCTGTGTTCAATCCTAGGGCTCAAACTCCGGATATCCTAGGGCGACCATTCCTTGCTATTGCCAATGCCATCATCATTGTAGGAATGGGTTTATGAGGTTAACTTTTGGGGACATGACTAGAGAAGTCAATGTCTTCAACTGAGGAAAACAATCCCGTGATGTTGACGACCAACATTTGAAGTCAATCTCATTGAGAACTAAAAAATGAACACAGGGAAGAATTGAAACTAGAAACTGAGTGTGACTTCGGGTTAGAGTCTGACGACTTTAATCTTGATCAGGTTGTTGAGTCTACTGTGAATTGGGCCTCGAACCCTATTTCACAAAATATGGAGCCAACAAATTTGACGCATCCTTCCAGTGAGCCTTCCTCTTTCTTAGAATTGAAAGCCTACATGTGCATCTCAAGTACGTCTATCTAGGCGAACAAGAGACCTTTCTTGTCATCATTGCTCCCATTTAAACGAAGGGCAAGAAGAAGATCTTAAAGCCATTCTAAGAAAACATAAGGAAGCCATTGGTTGGACTCTGACTGATATAAAGGGATTGAGTCCACCATAGTTCAACATCGCATTCATCTCAATGAAGATGCACACCTAAAAGAGACCCGCAGCATAGGTTGAACCTTATAATGCAAGAGGCTGTTCATGCTGAAATTATGAAACACTTAAACAATGGGATAATCTATCTCATTTCTGATAGCCAATAGGTTAGTTATATCCACGCGGTTCCAAAGAAATCTAGTTTCATCATAGTGGAAAACGAGAACAAAGAGTTGGTTCAAACTTAACTTCCCACGAAGATTCGAGTTGCATTGACTATAGGAAGCTTAATGCTACAATTCATAAAGACCATTTCCCACTTCCCTTCACTGATCAAATGCTTGAACGTTTGGGGGCCAAGAGTATTACTATTTCTTGGACGGTTACTCAGGGTATAATTAGATTCCTATTGCTCCTGAGGATCAAGAAAAGACTACGTTCACATGTCCATTTGGGACATTTGCTTATCGTCGAATGCCTTTCGGCTTGTGCAATGCCCCAATAACATCTTAACGTTGCATGTTGAGTCTTTTTTCTGATATGGTGAACGACTCTTAGAAATCTTCATGGATGATTTCTCCATCTATGAAGATTCGTTCACTCAATGTCTCTACCATTTAGAACTTGTCCTCCAACGTTGTACTGAGAAAATTCTGACACTGAACTGGGAGAAATGCCACTTCATGGTAAGACATGAAATTGTCTTGGGTCATGAAATCTCCAAGAAAGGAATTGAGTGGATAGAGCCAAAATTGAGGTTATTGCTAACCTTCCCATATCCAAATGCGTGAAGGATATTCGATCCTTCTTAGCACACGCTGGTTTTTACCGAAGATTTATTAAGAATTTATCAAGATTGCAAGACTCTTGACTAATCTGTTAGCTAAGGACGTGTCCTTCACTTCGATGCTGGATGTATGAATTCTTAGGAGAAGCTTATGAGAGAGCTTATTCTGCACCATCATATCTGCTCCAGATTGGTCTAAGCAGTTCGAAATCATGTGCGACGCTTCTGATTTGCCATAGGCGCTATCCTAGGACAACGCATTGATAACAAGCAGCACGTGATTTACTGCTATAGTAGGACTCTCAACGATACTCAATTGAACTACACTACTACTGAGAGGAATTCTTGGCAGTAGTGTTTGCCCTAAAGAAATTTCGTCTCTACCTACTAGGGTCCAAACCTTAATTTTCACCGATCATTCTGTGCTTAGGTACCGATGATGAAGAAGGATGCTAAGGCCCGACTCATTCGTTGGATCCTCCTTCTTCAAGAATTCAATCATGAGATTCGAGACAAGAAAGGCGTAAAAAATGTCATTGCTGACCATCTCTCACGCATTCCAAACTCTTCATGCAACGAATTGCCCATCAATGATGACTTTTCTGATGAGAAACTCTTAACGGTCTTTAGGGAACCTTGATTTGCTGATATAGTGAATTACTTAGTCACAATCAAACTCCATCTCGTTGGTCTAAGAATGATATATATACCGGTTTTGATCTCAAGTCCGATATTTCTTTTGGGAGGAACTGTATCTTTTAAGTACTATTCTGAACAAATTATTAGGAGATGCATTCTCGATGAAGAGGTTAAGAGTGTTTTATCCTTCTGTCACGAACTTGTATGCGGTGAACACTTTGGTCCCCGCAAGACTGCTGAAAAAGGTGCTACAAAGTGAGTTCTATTGGCCCACTTTGTTCAAAGATGTTTATGAATTATACAAGACGTGCCTTAGATACTAGATGGTAGGAAGGATCTCAAAACGAGATATGATGCCCCTGAACCCAATTCTAGAAATAGAACTCTTTGATGTTTGGGCATCGACTTTATGGGTCCATTTCCTAATTCATTTGAAAACCAATACATATTGGTTACTGTGGATGAAAATCACCTAGAGGGGGGGTGAATAGGTGATAATGCTAATCAAAGGGCAATTTAAAAATTTAAAGCTATAACAATCACAATCAAGAATCACAAGATGAATGCAAGCAAGTAAGTATGATGAGCAAGTAATAAGTGCAAGCAAAGTAGAGTAATAATTGCAAGAATGTAAACCAATCGCAAACACAAGGATATGTTATCGAGGTTCGAGCACCCAGCTCTACTCCCCGCCTTCCCCAGAAGGATTCCGACCACTTCCACTATCACAAAGATCTCAAATACAATGGAGTACCCAACTCCTACAATCTCAAGAACAAGTAATTATCTTGGTAGTCAAAAGACCACAAACTCTCTCTTTCAAATATCTCTTCCCTTACAAAGGTCCTTAGAGAATATTGAGTAGGAATGAAGCTCTTGTGTGTAAGGAGAAAAGAGAATTAAATCAGAGAGTATTTGAAAAACCCTTCAGAAAATCAGTGAGAATTTCAGCACAAAAACCAAGAAACAAGTCTCTTTTGAAAGCCTTAAACTTTTGAATTTTCTAGCAATAATTGTTGTAACCAATCTCTCCCCAAACACCCCTATTTATAGGAGAGGGCTAGGGTTTAGGGATAAAACATAATTACTGATGTTTAGGAGGTAATTAGATCAAAATATATCCTTAAACGAATTTTTAAACACAAAAGACAAAAATAAACAGCACTTAAAAAATCTGCCCGTTACTGTTCAACGGCTACATCGGTCGACCGGGCCGGTCGACCGGTAGTACAAAAATTCCGACCGTTACAGGCTATCGGTCGACCGGCCCGGTCGACTGATACAAACTGTGACTCAAAAATAAATATCGGTCGACTGCCCCGGTCGACCGACAGACATGCACACGGATACGTGCATTCTGCCAGGACCTCGGTCGACTGGTCCGGTCGACCGGACCAGCCTGACACAGACTCGGTCGACTGTCGGTAGACTGCGGTCGACCGGATCAGGTCAGAAAACGAAATAAAGACAGAATTTTGAGAAGAAAAATATTTTTAACAAAACTATTTTAAACAGGAATTCAGTATGTAACATAAAAAGAAATTTGTAGAAGAAAGATTTTGTACTAAAATATTTTGTATATTTTATAGGAAATAAACTAAGAAATAGTATATGCGCAAAAACGTGTGTGATTGAGCTTCAAACCTAATCTCTATTCTTTAACAAGCTATAAACTGAAAAACAAGCTACATGAAGACTTCTTGAGCTATCTTCAGGTCTTTGAGCCATCCAATGCCTTGCTAGTGCCTTCTCTTCTATGATCCTTCCTTAATGTGCAATTTGCCTTCTTGCTTGGAGGAACTTAGAAGTTCTTGCAATAGCTAAGCAAATGGTCTCTAAACATGGTACAAACCTGAAACTTATCTTAACAAACTTGTTAGTACCAAATAGCTCATATTTGGTTTGTCATCATCAAAACACAAAACAATTGGAGAGTGTAACCTCTTGGGCCAACAATCTCCCCCTTTTTGATGATGACAAAACAAATAGGCTATTAACAAAAATATAGGGTAGGAGAAAACTCCCCCTCAAATTATGCTATACATAAAACACAAGAATATGCTCTAGATACCAATAATTGAAATGATGCACAATTATTGAAACCAATTAAAACAAATATATAAAACACAAAAATTGCTCTTGATACCAAAAATACCAAAAACAACTAAAACACAAGAATTTATTTAAAACACAAAAACTCATAAAAACAAAACATATAAATTCATATGGAACCAAGACCAAATGAACTTATTTTTGTCCATGTAAACTTATTCTCCCCTTTTTGTCATACATCAAAAAGGGTTATGAAAAACATGTTTATTCAATAATACAAACATTAAGTTCTCCACAAATAAACGAAAATCTAGCAAAATCAAGAGGTTTAGTGAAAATATCGGCTAGTTGTAAATCCGTGGAAACATAATCAATATCTATATCACCTTTCTCAAAATGATCTCTAAGAAAGTGATATCTAATCTCAATGTGCTTGGTCTTACTATGTTGATTTGCATTTTTGGTCATGTGTATAGTACTAGTATTATCACAAAATATTTTTATATGATCAAAGTGCAAATCAAAATCAAGGAGAGTATGTTTCATCCAAAGGACTTGTGCACAACAAGCCCCCGCGGCAACATACTCCGCCTCGGCGGTTGATAGAGCTACGGAATTTTGTTTCCTAGAGGACCATGAAACAAGACAATTACCAAGAAATTGACATGTTCCACTAGTACTCTTTCTATCTACTCTACAACCCGCATAGTCGGCATCCGAATAACTAGTCATTGAAAAATCTATAGTTTTCGGATACCAAAGACCCATTCCAATAGTGCCCTTAATATAATGAATAATGCGTTTTACCGCAATAAGATGAGACTCTTTAGGACACGATTGAAATCTAGCACAAAGACACACACTAAACATGATATCCGGCCTACTTGCCGTTAAATATAAAAGACTTCCTATCATGCTTCTATATAATTTAATATCAACATTTTTACCTTGTTCGTCCTTATCAAGCTTGGTTGTAGTTGCCATTGGAGTGTTGCAAGCTTTTGATCCTTCAAGACCAAACTTCTTTACTAGCTCCTTTGCGTACTTGGCTTGGTTAATGAGGTTCCGTCTTGCAATTGCTTGATTTGGAGTCCAAGGAAGAAATTTAGCTCACCCATTGAAGACATTTCAAATTCGAGTTGCATGACTTTCTCAAAATCCTTGCATAAAAGCTCATTAGTAGATCCAAAAATTATATCATCAACATAAATTTGCACAATTAAAATATCATTATCAACATGCTTAGTAAAAGAGTTGTGTCTACTTTGCCTTTAATAAAATCATTTGAAATGAGAAAACTAGAAAGCCTTTCATACCAAGCTCTTGGAGCTTGTTTCAATCCATACAAAGCTTTATCAAGTTTAAAAACAAAATCGGGATGAACATGATCAACAAAACCGGGAGGTTGAGAAACATAAACTTCTTCATTAATAAAACCATTTAAAAATGCACTTTTTACATCCATTTGAAAAAGTTTAAAATTTTAAAACATGCAAAAGCTAGTGTCATCCGTATGGCTTCAAGCCGTGCTACGGGTGCAAAGGTCTCCTCAAAGTCAATTCCCTCAACTTGAGTGTAACCTTGGGCCACTAACCTAGCTTTATTCCTAATGACATTTCCGGACTCATCCATCTTGTTTCTAAAGATCCACTTAGTACCAATTATTGGTCTATCGTGGGGCTTAGGAACAAGGTGCCAAACTTGGTTGCGCTCAAATTGATTGAGTTCCTCTTGCATGGCAAGCAACCAATATGGGTCCGTCTCGGCTTCGAGAATGCCTTTGGGTTCAAAATGAGAAATGAAAGCAAAGTTACCACATAGGTCATGGAGTTTGGAGCGCGTTGTGACTCCTTTAGATGCATCACCCAAGATGAGCTCCTTAGGATGATTTGTAGCGTATCTCCAAGCTTTAGGAAGCGGTTGAGTGCTTTCCTCCTTATCCTCTTGAACTTCACCAATAGGATCTAGCTTTTCTTCTTGAGCGGGTGAGTCCTTCAAGGATAGTCTTTCCATGTCTTCACCTAATGGTTCAATCTCTACAACATTCTCAACAACCACATTAGATTCTTCAAATTTAACATGCATGGTTTCTTCAATGGTTTGAGAAGATCTAATGAAAACTCTATATGCTTTGCTAGTAGAGGAATATCCAACAAAGATAGCCTCATAAGCCTTAGCATCAAATTTTCCCAAATTATCCTTAGTATTCAAAACAAAACACTTGCATCCAAAAACTTTAAAATATGCAACATTTGGTTTTCTAGAATGATACATTTCAAATGATATTTTTGAAGAATTTTTGCACAAATAAATACGATTCGATATATAGCATGCGGTGTTTACGGCCTCGGCCTATAAATATTGAGGGAGGTCATATCACTTATCATTGTCCTAGCCATCTCTTGAAGTGTTCTATTTTTCCTTTCTACAACTCCATTTTGTTGTGGAGTTCTAGGACAAGACATTTCATGCTTAATTCCCTTTTCATCACAATAAGTCATGAAGAGTTGGTTAACAAACTCACCACCTCTATCACTCCTTATTCTCAAAATCGGAAAACCCTTTTCTTTTTCAACTCTTTTTCGAAAGATTTTAAAATGAGAAAAAGTTTGATCTTTATTTTGTAAAAGAAAACCCAAGTAAAACGGGAGAAATCATCAACTAAAACAAATGCAAATCAATCTATCCATTTAAACTCTTAGTTTTAGTTGGTCCAAAAAGATCCATATGAATTAATTCTAAAGGCCTAGTTGACATGATATCCTTGATTGGTTTAAAGGAAGACTTGGTTTGTTTCCCAAGTTGGCACGCACTGCAAATGCGGTCTTTCTCAAAATCCAAGCAAGGTATACCCTTCACCAATTCCTTTGAATTAATCCTAGAGATATGGTCAAAAGATGCATGTCCTAATCTTCTATGCCAAAGCCAAGAATTTTCATCAAAAGCATTTAAGCATTTAGTAGAACAATCTAAATTAAGCATGTCAATAATATAAACATTATTATCACGAAAACCGGTAAGAATACAAACATCGGATTTAACATCAAAAATCTTGCATGAGGAATCATCAAAAACAACTTTAAGTCCACGATCACAAAGTTGACTAATGCTAAGCAAATTATGTTTTAAACCATCTACTAAAACAACATTCTCAATAATAGGAGATGCACCAATTTGAATGTTACCTATATCGATGATAGTTCCTTTGGAGTCATCCCGAAGGTGACGGTGCCACCTTCCATGTACCTTGATAGGGTTGTGAAGTTGTTGATATCCCACGTCATGTGTCTCGAACAATCACTATCAAGGTACCACCGCTCCCTACGTCTTGGAGCCTTGGTGTGTACCTACATCAAACATTTTAGGACTTGATTTTGGTACCCACATTTTCTTGGGTCCATGAGGGTTAGAGCCATTAACCCAAACAAGATTATTTGAACTATGCAATTTATCATAACAAAATTTAGCTAAATGTCCATTTTTGCCACAATAAGTACATCTATACACTCTACCATATCTAAAAGCATAGTGAGTGTGTGATTTGTGAGCATGGGCATTGTGAGCATGAAAAGATTTAGCATGAGAAGTATTATTTGAAGTGTGAGCATGTGGAATTTTAGCATGAGAATCTTTAACATGAGAAGTGTGCTTTTGGAAAATTTTTCTTCAAGCTTCTTGGTGTTAAAAGCACAATCTTTCAAAACCTTTTCAAAATCAACCATTTTGGTTTTTAAGGAAGAAATTTCTTTATTATCAACAATAGGGGTTTTACAAGAAATCTTATAAGCGTCAATTCATTTTGAATAGAAACAAGATTGGAAGAAAGATCATCTTTTTCTTTTGAAACCAAAGCAAGTTGATTTTTAAGAAAAGCAACTTTTTTGTAATTTAAAGCATTCCATTTTCTTGTTATCATAAGTTTCGGAAAGTTCTACAAAGGCATGAACTAGAACTTCCTTACTTAGTTCATCATCTTCATCATCAAGGGATTGAGGGGTTACCTTAGGTGTGTTTGCCATGAAACACATATTAGCTTGATCCACCTCTTCTTCGGATTCGCTTTCCGAATCCCATGTTGCTTTGTAGGCTTTCTTCTCCTCCGGTTTTCTTTAGCTTGAAGGAGGAAGTCATCTTTTTCTTGAACTCCGGACAATCCGCCATGATATGTCCGGGTTTGCGGCAATTATAGCAAATGATCTTCCGCTCCTCTTTGCCTTCGAATCTTCTCCGGAAGTTGAACTTGTTCTTACGGTACAACCTCTTGACATTCCGCACAAGTAGAGTTAGCTCCTCATCTTCTTCTTCGTCTTCATCATCGTCATCATTGGTGGATGAAGTCTTGAAGGCTATGGATTTCTTCTTTGAGGTAGTGGCTTCATCTCTTGCCTTCTTCTCCATCTCATGGGTCTTTAGGTTCCCAATGAGACTAATGATGTCCATCTCGTCCTTGTCGTTCAACTCTTTTAAGGTGGTGGCCTTGATCTCCCATGAAGAAGGAAGAGCCCGTATCACTTTGCGCACCTTTTGATCGTTGGATATGACGTCACTTAATGAAGAAAGACCATTTGTAATTTTAGTGAAACGAGTAATCATACAATCAATGGACTCATCACCAAGCATTTTAAATGATTCATATTGAGACCTCAAGAGATCTATTTTAGCTCTCTTGACTTGTGAAGTCCCTTCGTGTGTGACCAATAAATGTTGCCAAATCTCATAGGCGGATTGGCAATGAATTACCCGTGTAAGGTCATCCTTATTCAAAGCGGTTAATAGGGAGTTTTGGGCTTTGGAGTTAGCCTCATATTCTCTAAAGTTGAAGTCGGTCCAAGTGCTCTCATCACAATCGGGTGCTACATAGGGTTTAGTCAAGGACATGGCCACTAAGCTACCCAGAGATTGCAAAAATATAGTCATCCTAACCTTCCAAATTGGGAAATTAAGTCCATCAAATTTAGGAGGGGTTTTGATGTTATCGGCCATGTTTACTAGTGTATGAATGGATGAATGAAAATGTTGATTAGCAATATTTTAAGGATCTCTCTATGGATGTTAAGCCAAACCTAGAGTCCAAGCTCTGATACCAATTGAAAATCACCTAGAGGGGGGGTGAATAGGTGATAATGCTAATCAAAGGGCAATTAAAAATTTAAAGCTATAACAATCACAATCAAGAATCACAAGATGAATGCAAGCAAGTAAGTATGATGAGCAAGTAATAAGTGCAAGCAAAGTAGAGTAATAATTGCAAGAATGTAAACCAATCGCAAACACAAGGATATGTTATCGAGGTTCGAGCACCCAGCTCTACTCCCCGCCTTCCCCAGAAGGATTCCGACCACTTCCACTATCACAAAGATCTCAAATACAATGGAGTACCCAACTCCTACAATCTAAAGAACAAGTAATTATCTTGGTAGTCAAAAGACCACAAACTCTCTCTTTCAAATATCTCTTCCCTTACAAAGGTCCTTAGAGAATATTGAGTAGGAATGAAGCTCTTGTGTGTAAGGAGAAAAGAGAATTAAATCAGAGAGTATTTGAAAAACCCTTCAGAAAATCAGTGAGAATTTCAGCACAAAAACCAAGAAACAAGTCTCTTTTGAAAGCCTTAAACTTTTGAATTTTCTAGCAATAATTGTTGTAACCAATCTCTCCCCAAACACCCCTATTTATAGGAGAGGGCTAGGGTTTAGGGATAAAACATAATTACTGATGTTTAGGAGGTAATTAGATCAAAATATATCCTTAAACGAATTTTTAAACACAAAAGACAAAAATAAACAACACTTAAAAAATCTGCCCGTTACTGTTCAACGGCTACATCGGTCGACCGGGCCGGTCGACCGGTAGTACAAAAATTTCGACCGTTACAGGCTATCGGTCGACCGACTCGGTCGACTGATACAAACTGTGACTCAAAAATAAATATCGGTCGACTGCCCCGGTCGACCGACAGACATGCACACGGATACGTGCATTCTGCCAGGACCTCGGTCGACTGGTCCGGTCGACCGGACCAGCCTGACACAGACTCGGTCGACTGTCGGTAGACTGCCGGTCGACCGGATCAGGTCAGAAAACGAAATAAAGACAGAATTTTGAGAAGAAAAATATTTTTAACAAAACTATTTAAACAGGAATTCAGTATGTAACATAAAAAAAAATTTGTAGAAGAAAGATTTTGTACTAAAATATTTTGTATATTTTATAGGAAATAAACTAAGAAATAGTATATGCGCAAAAACGTGTGTGATTGAGCTTCAAACCTAATCTCTATTCTTTAAC
Source organism: Agave tequilana (assembly GCA_038442645.1). Classification (NCBI taxonomy): domain Eukaryota; kingdom Viridiplantae; phylum Streptophyta; class Magnoliopsida; order Asparagales; family Asparagaceae; genus Agave; species Agave tequilana. The sequence continues at coordinate 69,558 of JAVJIF010010932.1, read as the reverse complement.
AAGCTATAAACTGAAAAACAAGCTACATGAAGACTTCTTGAGCTATCTTCAGGTCTTTGAGCCATCCAATGCCTTGCTAGTGCCTTCTCTTCTATGATCCTTCCTTAATGTGCAATTTGCCTTCCTTGCTTGGAGGAACTTAGAAGTTCTTGCAATAGCTAAGCAAATGGTCTCTAAACATGGTACAAAACCTGAAACTTATCTTAACAAACTTGTTAGTACCAAATAGCTCATATTTGGTTTGTCATCATCAAAACACAAACAATTGGAGAGTGTAACCTCTTGGGCCAACAATGGACTATGTGTCCAAGTGGGTAGAAGCCATTCCTTGTAGAACTAATGATAACAAAGTTGTCATAAATCTTTTGAAAGAGAACATTTTCTCACGCTTCGGAACCCTCGTGTTATCACCAGTGATAATGGTACTTACTTTTGCAATAGATCTTATGAAGCTCTTATGTGAAAGTATGCCATAACTCACAAGTTGTCTACACCTTATCATCCTCAAACCAGTGGGCAGGTTGAGGTCTCCAATAGACAAATCAAGCTTATTTTGGAGAAGATTGTGAACCAAAATCGGAAAGATTGGTCCACCAAACTTTTAGACTCCCTATAGGCTTACAAGACCACTTTCAAGACGATTCTAGGGATGTTTCCTTGTAGGTTAGTCTATGGTAAGGCTTTCCACCTACCTGTTGAGTTGGAATACTGGGCCTTATGGACAATCAAGAAGTTGAATTTCGACTTGTCTAAGGCCGGTGACCTTCAGAAATTATAAATTTCTGAATTAGAGGAGTTGAGAAATGAGGCCTATGAAAATGCTAAGATCACTAAAGATAGAGTTAAGATTTTTCATGATAAACACGTCATAAGAAAAACCTTTGTCCCTGGACGAAAAGTCTTACTCTATAATTCTAGGCTTCACCTTTCTCCAGGAAAATTAAAATCAAGATGGACTAGGCCATTCTTTGTAAAAATCGTGTCTCTACATGGTGCTAAAGAGATTAGTGACACCAAGAATGGAAATGACTTTAAGGTAAATGGTCAACGCCTTAAACCTTTCTTGGAATTGGTGCCGGTAAATGAAACGACTATGGGTCTTTTCGACCCAGTGTATCGGTAACTTTCCTCTTTTATATTTTATTTCATGCATCTATATATTTCTTTCATACATTGGGGATAATGCATGAGATAAGTGTGGGGGAGGGCTCTAACATGACTAATATAACTAAAAAAAATAAAAAAAGAAGAAAACAAAGAATATATATATAACTTTTTGAAAGGTAAGAACAATATTTTGATTTTTTTTAAGAAAATAAGTCAATTTTACGGAATAAGAAAATCATAATTAGGATTTCTTATACTTGATCAAAATAAGATAACTTGTTTAATTTTCAGGATTAGGAAGAAAACTAATGAAAGTAATTTAGTCTTGATCTTTACCTTGAAGAAATATTTATACTTTACACACACACTTAGGGTTCAAAGATAAAAATTCTTATGCCTTATAAAAAAGAAATATATATATATATATATATATATATATATATATATATATATATATATATATATATATATATATATATATATATATATATATATATATGCAAATTTAATTATTGATTAGTTAGGTGCTTTGGCCTAAGCAAGCATTGGTATTTATGCAAAAAATAATTAGATAAGTTTAAAATAATATATATAAATCCTTTGATTAAGCTGGGTATTTGTGCCTCATGAAGCATAAGTATTCACGCCTAAAAAGGGTACATTTTATAAATAAAAATCCTTAGTTTCGTGGCCTTATCTGCTCAAGTGTTTAAGTCCTTAGGGGTGTTTTCTCACCTGGTGCCCTAAGACTATCCAGTTTGAGTGTCACCGACTAAAGGCTCGTTACATAGGCAGATTAGAAAGCCTAATGGAATTGTAGAATAAATACCTCCAAAAATAAATATAAATCAGGTATAGGAGTTAATTTTAAAGAACCCTTAGTCAAACTTCATGGTCATGAAGGTGCATATGACTCAGGGTAAAATAATAGATTATATGAGAAACACAATTTGACTCCTTACTTTAATTGAGGACATGTTTTTGAATAGAGACTAAGTTTAGAAATAAAAAATTTAATTTTCCTATAACTTATAGATTACTTGAACTCTTACGACAATACCTCAAATATTTTCTATCTTTTTCAAAATGCTTTTCGAAAAAGCTAACATTTTTCCTCTTTCTTTATAGATTTTATGGGTGCAATCCACTGAAAACTCTCACGAGACAAAATTCGTCCTCTAGGGTTAACCTAGAGGTTTAACGGCTTATTGCACATGCTTAGTGAAATTAAGTGACCTGAAAAAGTGGTCTAATAATTGATTAGGATTAGTTTTGATGTTTTGCTCGAGGGCGAGCAAAAGATGAGTGTAGGAGTGTGATCGGTCACTGATCGAGGCGGAACTAGCACTCGAAAATGTATGTATTATGAAATCAGTGAAAATGTATATGTGTTAATGTTCCCTCGATACTTCCGTTATAGCATTGGCTCAACAGGTCAAATCCATAGGGACAAGAGGCGATAGAAGCATTAACAGTCTTATTCACGTATAATGTTAACAAGTCTTCTTTGTTAAAAGAATGAAAAAGGAAAAGAAAATAAATCCAGAAGTGATAGGTAGAGAAGGCGATAAAACAGCGATGTGAAAATAAAAAAGAGTAGTTTTGAAAACAAAATGTAAATGAAACAAAGTTGAACTAAGAAGATGGTGAAAACAATGACGAAAAGATAAAAAGGTTTTGAAATTGGTTTTTAAAAGAAGATAAAAAGAAAGGAGAATACTATGAAAGAAATCTCAGGCAACTAACTACTAATTAATCTACTAACCATGCTAACCTCTTAGTGATAGTTACCTCACATAGATCCTTAGCCATCACTAATCCTTGGCTTCAAGAGACGATACAAAGTATGGCTCATAAGATGGTTCTTCTACATTCAAATAACACATCCATATCACATAACAAGTTGCAAGATACTATTAAATCATCAAAATTGGTTAGAGCTGAGCATGAAATAAAGTTAGCATTTACAAGTTAGTAAGTTAGTGGGTAGGTGTTAGAATGTTAGAATGTTAGAATCCATCATCATGAGCCATCAATGGCTCTTGTAGGATCAAGACCTTATAGAGGCTACTAGATTCATGTGGATTATCAAGTAAGTGGTTAGATGGTTAGTGGTTAGTAGTTAGATTGCCATGAGAAGAAAAGATTATCTAAGCATCATGTAGAAGATGGAGAAGATTACAATGGAGAAGAAAGGAGACACCTTTACATAGATTGTCACCATCTATTACATCAATATCTCTCTATCTCTCTCTGAATCTCTCAGCCCTACTACAAGATCTATAAAAGAAAAGAAAATCCTAATCTACAACTAGAAGAGAGAAACCTAGCCTAATTCTCCATCTGCTTGCATTTCAGCCAAACCCTGCAGTATTTATAGGTAAAGGGGGGTTCTAGAAGACGCGACAAGGCCACGCATCGAAGCTCGACACGTAGTCCCATCACATTGCCACAGAAACACTGCATTTGCCGCGTTTTCACAGCAAAACCAGGGACTTAGGTCCATGGTTTTTGGCAAGAGATTCCCTTCGCTTCTAGGACCTTCTTGGTATATTTGGTTTCGGGTATATTCGTCCGAATCTTCGTCTGACGTGCGCAAACGTCTAGGTTCAATGCATCTTCCAGAAGTTCCCTTACTTGGCCTTCAAGAAATTCGGATTTAATTACCCAAAAATCGGTTTAATTTAGCTCTTATTACCCTTTTGCCCTCCTTGTCTTGATTATCTGTAAGAGAGACCAAAACACGGTTTAGACTGACATTTTATTCATAAATCAGCAGGAAAATTTGATATAATAATGCAGAACTGTAGACTAATCACACCCCTACACTTATCTTTTGGTCGTCCCGAGCAAAACAAGAAAAGAAAAACTATACTATAAATGTTATTACACCACTTTCGCAGGTGATGCGATTGCACTGAGCGTGTGCAACAAGCCGTTAAACCTCTAGCTTACCCCTAAAGGAGGAGTTTTATCTCTTGAGGGTTTTCAGCGGATTGCACCCACAAAATCCATAAAGAAAAAAGACCAATGTTAGTATTTTGAAAACACATTTTGAAAGAGAGACAAGTTTATGAAATATTTTTGCAAAAATATAAGCAATCTAAGATCATAAGTCCACTAAAAATTATTCTCCCTTAAATTTAGTCTATATACAAGATCTTATCTTCAATTAAGGTAAGAATTCAAAGTTAGATTGAAATATTTTATTCTTCATAAAACCTAGATAATATGCACTTTGTGACATTCAAGATTTCTGGGATTTCAACTCCAACCATCAAGCCATTTATTTATATATATATTTTTCTTTTTTCCCTTCCCTCAGTTTTCTTAGGCTTTCTGGTTCACCCGAGTAGTGTGCTTTTAATCGATGACTCCAAGACTGGACGACCTTAGGGCACCAGATGAGAAAACATCCCTCGAGTTAAAGAACTCGAGTAAATAAGGCCACAAAACTAAGCAGGATTATTTGTTTCTTATTACCACTTTTAGGCGTGAATAATCATGCTTCTTGAGGCATAGTTATCCAGTTTAATAAGTAATTTTATATATATATATATATAATATTTATTTTTTTCTTTTTATTTATTTTTGCTTTATGACATTTTAGGTCTTTGTTTCCATCCCAAAAATTGTGTTTGTCTGAAGTGCAAACTATCTGAGGCAAAAAATTCAAGATAAAATTATCTCCCTAATCTTTTATACTTAACCTATAATTTTAAATAAGATCCATTATTTCAATTAGGTTTAAGATGTCATAATTAAGGCTGCCTTAATTTCTAAGATCATCTTAATTTTCTTAAAAAATAGATCAAAACATTGTCTCTTATTTCAAAAAGTTTTTTAAAGAAAGAGAAAATCCTGTACAAAAGGGAAGATTTCTAAAAGTATCCTAAAAGAAGTGTAAAAGAAAGAAAATCTAAAAACTCTACGTTAGCAAACCCTCCCCCATACTTATCTCATACATTGTCCTCAATGCATCGTGAATGTATGTATGCATGAAACAAATAGAGAGGGAATAAAAAATCACCTCAAGGTGGTAGTTCTAGTAGTGGTCTGATTGGTTCACGAAATGTGACCCAATCTAATTTGCATGGAGTCCGGAGGAACCCACCAGAGACCTCTATAATACAACCCACTAGAATGATGTACATATGGATAATTTTTATTAAGAATTTTATCCCATTTAATTTTCAAATTTTCAAAATAATTTCGGAGTCATTTTATTAACACCTTTGTCCGAAAATGGAGTATGAAAAGATGGATGACTGATTTGGACACAGGAAGCATAGGAACAACTACTGAATCAGGAATTTGACTTAAATCAAGTAAAGGTTCTGGAGTCGAGATTGGTTCAGGAAGTGGGCCCAAATCAAGAAGTTGAAATTCTAATCCACATTTATTTCCCCAAAACGGAATGTAACTCTCTGAGATTGGTAATTCAAGTTCAAGAATGACAGGTATGTGAATCAAAACTGACTCTAAAATGTTACTCAAATTGGGTAGAGAAATAGGAGTCAATATTGATTCAGGAATTTGAACTGGATCACAAATTTGAGGATCAAAGTCATAGTCCTTATTGAGTTCAATTTCATAAAAATGAGAACTTGCCAATATGTCAATGGGACATTCAAAAGTATGAAATTGGTCAAGTTCAATTTATTGATCATAAAAGATTGGTGATTCAAATTCATAATGAATTGGCACAGGATCCAATGTTGACTCTGAAAAAACAGGTAAAAACGCCAAGATCATATTCATGCTCAAGTTCAATTTCAGGAAAAGAATAACTTGTCAAAATGTCAATGGGATTTTCAACATTTGAAGTTTGGTCAAGTTCAGATGGGTGTGATGAAATTGAATCTTGATTTCTAGAATAACAAGAGTCCTGGATCAGATCAATAGAGTTAGAGATATCTGGATTGGTCAAAGGTTGATAAGAGAGAATTTTCTCATTCATATAAATATTAACCAATTGACTCAATTATGTTTCCAACATATCAATAGACTGAGAAGAAGATTTTTGAAATTGTAACGCGAACTCCTGCAAGATTTCTATACTCTTTTCTAGATATGATTTTTCTTCAAGTGGATATTCCAGAAAGGAAGTATAAGAATCTTGGTTTTGAAAAGATAGTGAAGATTGTGAGTCCAACATGTTTTGAGAGTGAAACTTAGACTCACGAAAGCACTCCATACTCATTTTTAGGGTAGACGGTTAGTTTTTCTAAATAGGTGAAACTGAGTATGAATCATGAAAATATTGAAGAATTGGTGAATTGAGCTTCTTTTGTTGGGACTCAAGTATGGCTTGTACAACTTCTATATAATTTTTGAACTCAGATTTTTCTTCAAAATTGGGAAATAGAGATTGTGAAAATTGTAAAATTGTGAACAAGGTGGTGGAAAATTGGACTCGGGGGAGGTGAATCCCCATTGACTCTGTGACAAGTTAAAATTAATTTTGAAATTATAGTCATAAGAATAGGGGTATGGGTTGTATTGATTAGGATAAGTCCAACCCGGCGTATTTGGTTGGTTCATATTGTGAAAAACTGGGTTGGAATTATCCGAAACAAATGGGGTTGGTGTGAAATATTGATTCATATTAGGATTGAAAGAATTGTTATTGTTGAACTCCATTTCACAAACAACCAAAAACAAAAAAGAAAAAGCAAACAACAAATAAAAAGAAAGAAAATCAAAACCAAGCCTATACTAGGGTTGACCTAGACCTAGACGACTCCTAACTGATCGATTACCCGGGAGAGGTTGTTGTATGAATCTGACCACAAGCTAATCGGCCAGGTAGGAGCAGAATACGGTTAGAGGTATCCGTGCGTAAGCAACGGGCCTTAATTACGCCAAATCACAGTATCTTCGAGGCATAACCTCTTAATCCCAGCTTTAGACACGATTTCACAAGAGTAAGATTTAGAACAAGTTTCACCCTCGATTAATCTCTTAATGAGTCCGAGATGTCCCTAGGGGCCAACGTCTATCAATTTTATTAGGGCTTAGGTTGTGTGAGTGGGGAGGTGGTTTTTGGGCTAAGGAAGGGTGATGAAACCCTACCTTATCTTGTATGGGTTTTGCCCTTAATTTCAATTCGTGCAAGTGTGCAATATAGATAGGAATATAACACAAAGCGAATAAATCACCTACGTGTTTGTCCTATGCTATATGCAATGTTATATGTACACCTCAATCCAAATCACAACAACAGAACAAAATACAGCATAATGGAATTGAATTGACATGTGCCTAAATGCAAATGTCTAAATCATTTTAAAAGCGTCCTAATACCGTATTTTATTTCTTTAATTATTACAGTGTGTAGGCAATCAAAAAATATGATTAGCAGCAGAATACAACAATATATGCAACGTGCAAGGTCCCTGCAAAAGACAAAGTACAAATGCGACAAAATTGCTGCGTTTGCACGGCTTGTCTTTAACTTCCGCGGCAAAGTGTAAGAAGTAAGATTTTTGCTTTCTAGATTAGGGAGAGGCAAGCAAGAGTAGCCTTCTACAATATAAAGAATCTATAAAAATTGCCCTGCACACCAAAACAGAGAAGAAAATGTTAACAAAAACATGAAATCAAAACCATTCCCATCCCCGGCAACGGGGCCAAAAATTTGATCGAGGCAGAACCAGCACTCAAAAATGTGTGTATTATGAAATCAGTGAAAATGTATATGTGCTAATGTTCTCTCGACACTTCCGTTATAGCATTGGCTCAATTGGTCGAATCCACAGGAACCGGAGGCGATAGAAGCATTAACAGTCTTATTCACGTGTAATGTTAACAAGTCTTCTTTCTTAAAAGAATGAAAAGGAAAAGAAAATAAATCCAGAAGTGATAGGTAGAGAAGGCGATAAAATGACGATGTGAAAATAAAAAGAGAAGTGGTTTTGAAAACAAAAAGTAAATGAAATAAAGTTGAACTAAGAAGATGGTGAAAACAATGATGAAAAGATAAAAAGGTTTTGAAATTAGTTTTTAAAACAAGATAAAAAGAAAGGAGAATACTATGAAAGAAATCTCATGGCTACTGACTACTAATTGCTCCACTAACCATGCTAACCTCTTAGTGATAGTTGCCTCACATGGATCCTTGGCCAATCACTAATCCTTGACTTCAAGAGACGATACAAAGCATAGCTCATAAGATGGTTCTTCTACATCAAACAACACATCCATATCACATAACAAGTTACAAGCTACATTAAATCATCAAAACCGGTTAGAGGTGAGCATGAAATAAAGTTAGCAATTGCAAGTTAGTAAGTTAGTGGGTAGGTGTTAGAATGTTAGAATGTTAGAATTTATCATCATGAGCCATCAATGGCTCTTGGAAGAGCAAGGCCTTCTAGAGGCTACTAGATTCATGTGGATTATCAAGTAAGTAGTTAGATGATTAGTGGTTAGTAGTTAGATTATCATGAGAAAAAAAGATTAGCTAAGCATTATGTAGAAGATGGAGAAGATTACAATAGAGAAGAAAGGAGACACCTTTACATAGATTGTCACCATCTATTATCTCAATATCTCTCTATCTCTCTCTGAATCTCTCAGCCCTACTACAAGATCTATAAAAGAAAAAGAAATACAAAATAAAAGAGAAAGAAAATCCTAATCTACAAATAGAAGAGAGAAACTGCCTAATTCTCTATCTGCTTGCGTTTCAGCCAAACCTGCAGTATTTATAGGCAAAGGGGGTTTTAGAAGACAAAACAAGGTCACGCGTCGAAGACCGACATGTGGCCCCACCACATTGCTGTAGAAACCCTGCATTTGTCGTGTTTTCACGGCAAAACTAGGGACTTAGGTCCCTAGTTTTTGGCGAGAGATTCCCGTCACTTCTAGGACCTTCTTGGTATCTTCATCTGACGTGCCCAAAGGTCTAGGTTCAATGCAACTTCTAGAAGTTCTCTTGCTTGGCCTCCAGAAATCGGATTTAATTACCTGAAAATCGATTTAATTAAGCTCTTGTTACCCTTTGCTCTCCTTGTCTTGATTATCTGCAAGAGAGACCAAAACACGGTTTAGACCGACATTTTATTCATAAATCAGCACAAAAATGCGATATAATAATGCAGAACTGTAGACTAATCAGTCACATATATTACATATATATTGTCACATTACCATGTTTATTATCTAAATAAATCATATTAATAGTCATATTTTTCTTTATAAAATGCAGGCCCATTGCTAAAGGATAGGAAAGAGAAACGAGCCCAAACGTCCATCAAATTCTGATTTAATTCAGAATTAATTCAAAATTAGGAAATCAGGGCAGATCATAGAAAATCAGAGAGATTGAAAAACATTAAAATGAATCTTTTCAAATCAAGTGGTTAAATCCAAAGATCAAAAGCTGTTTCGTCAAATCCTAGAGCTGAAACGGAAAAACTAGTAGGAGATAAAGGAGAATCACCAAGCGAACGAGACCCACCAACCAGGTGTGGCCATCTAGCCACACCATGGCCGTTGTGATCGTTGGGGGAGCGTTTGCTCCTCCTATCTTCGTACGCCCTCCCCTGTTTGGTTTTTGCCTATAAATACTGTATTTTTCAAAGAAAAGGGACTAGAAATTAGTTTAAGTTTTTCTCTTTATTTTTAGGGTTTAGGTTCTTTGTTAGATAGTATTGAGAAGTTGTATCGTTGTTTTTTAATTTGTAGTTCATTCCAAATACCAGTGAGAGAGAGATAGAGTGATTGTAATCCGAAGATTGAAGTGACATCAATAAAGGATCAAGCTTTCTCTTCTTCTACTCAAATTCATGGGTATGTCTTACTTTATTACATATCTTACTTTTCATCTTTCTTGAGTAGCTAAACTTATTTTCTGGGCTCACTATCGTCCCTCTCTTCGATTCCTCTTGTTTTGAATGATTTTGATGTAAAGAATCCAACGGAATCATATATATGCCTTAAACTAAGCCTTTCTTCTTTGAAAGTGTTCTTGAAGGCACATGAGATGGGTTTGAATTTCTAAACTTCTATTTCTTTTAAAATATTACTTGAACTTGCATTTATTTCATACTTGAAAGGAAACTTGATGACTTAACATTCAGTTCAAGAGGATTTCTTAAGAAAAAGAGTTAAACTTTTTCAAACTATCTTATTTGCTTTGCTTATGACTTTTGAAACTAAAACTTAAGTTTTTGCCTATGATCAAGTTGAGATATTAAAAATTTTAAGAGAAGAACACATCGTCGAGTAGTAAGATAGTGAGCCTAGATCTTTTTTTATATTAAAAACCACCAAACATTCTTCAACATTTTTTTTAACGATCACCTTTTCCAAAACATTCTCTAAGTTTTTAATTTTTCTTTTAATCTTTTCCTTACTCTCCATTTTCTTTTTCAATATAAAAAAAACAAACACCATTCTTTGCTTCCTAAACAAAAACACCGAAAAGCTTTCATCGCATTCCTTCTTGTGGATACGACCCGTTAGCTCAAAGCTAGATGGTAATCATCATTGCTCTTTCATTTTTTAATCAGTGTTTCCCGGTGATAGGCTTAGAAAGGAGAAGAGGAGAAGTCAAATACTTCTTCAGACCTTGGAATGCGGCTTCGCATTCCTTATTCCAGCAAAAATCTGCTAAGTTATTCTTCATGGATTGGAAGGATAGTTTACATTTATTCATGAATCGACTGAGGGAATCAGTTCAGGGTTGCGAGGCGTCCGTTAAGCATCTGAACCTCATTGACACATGTCGGGGACTTCATTCTCAGGATGGTAGATATCTGATCAGGGTTGTCTTTAATACCTCATTGAGTGACCAGATACCCTAAAAACTTTCGGAAACCACTCTGGAGGTACATTTCTTGGGATTGAGCGAACCTTATACTTTTGGAGGCGGTCGAACGTCTCACTCAAGTATTGTAGGTGGTCGGCATGCCAGAGGTTCTTCACAAGCATGTCATCAATGTATACCTCTATGGAACATTCGATCTGCTCCTGAAAAACCTTGTTGACCATACATTGGAAAGTTGCTCCAGGGTTTTCCAATCGGAAGGGCATCACTTTGTAGCAGTAGATTGATTAGTCTCTAATTTTGCATAATTTTCATCACATTCTCATATTTATTTCATGTAAAATTCTACTAATAAAACCTTGCTTGCTTGATCCTAGGTCCATGGTGGGCAAATGAAGAAGAAGACCCAAATCACCATTTATTTGGTGATTAAAGGGCTAGTAAAATAGCTATTGACTTAGAGAGCTGATTCTGTCAAAATCAGGAGCGTTAGCCGACAGGGGCACAACAGCGTAACACGCAGCAGGTGGCGCCGCATGCGCCGCCAAAGGAAAGCCGCGGAAACGCGGCATTTTGCTGCGTTTTCACGGCCAAACCAGAAACCGGGAATCCAGCAGACAGGGGAGACAACCAGGCGGCGCGCAGCAGGCAGCACTGCGCGTGCCGCCAAAGTATTGCCGTAGAAACGCGAAATATGCCGCATTTTCGCGGCCATGTGGGCGCGCGGCGCACCACGTTTTGGGCCAGGGTTTGTCCCTTGGCCCCCTAGTCCCTGATGCCTATAAAAGCCCTCCTGGGCTCTTCAGTTGAAAAAAAATTCGGGGAGAACAAAGTTGTGTAGTTTTGATTTTGTTTGTAGTTCTTCTTCTTCTTCTAGTTCTAGTTCTAGCTTAGGCCATTAGAGTGAAAGAGAGAGAGTGTGTACAAGTTATATTGGAAGGTGACAAGATAATACAAGTAATTACTTTTCTTTCTTCTTTCCATTTACTAGTTGTTTTCATTTGCTTGCATTTGCTTTTACATTCTTACTTTAGTGTAACTCCTTCTCTTTATCTCTTTTCTTTTGTTGTTCTTTTCTTCACCATGTGTAACTAACTCCTCCATAGCATGGCTAACTAACTACTAACCCACTAATCTTTAACTACTTAATTGATAACCCGCATGAGTCAATAGTGTCAACAAGCCTTGTGCAAACGAGAGCTATGGCATCTTAAGACGAGGGTTCTAACTCTAACTTACCTACAAGTATTTACCTTCTTATATTTCATACTTAAATAGTTTTTGTTTGATGATCTATAAGTCTTGTACTTTGCTTGTTGTTGTAAGTTAGAGACTTTCCTTTTAACTTTGCCGATACCATTGGTGCACTCGTGTCTTCCCATATTCTCGCCTTCTAATGGATCTTGATATGGGATGTCCGAGTTTTTACCGTGTAAAGCAAAGTTATAGGAAGAACTTTCAGTCGATTTCCACGTGAATAGTTCCATTGCATCAGGGGTAAGCTTGCCTATGATCCATCGTGAGGCACATCTTCAGGAAGTTAGGGATTAGTGGGAGCAATTAGTAGAAAGTTAGCCATGCATTTTTACCACTAAGAAAAATTCACTTTTACAAACTACCAAAATATTTTCTAACGATTCTTGAAATAACTTGTTTTCACTTTTCAATTCTTTATTTGGAAACAAAGAACATTCTCTTTTCTTGAACATAAAAGCTGCATCAAGCTTCCATCGCTCTCCCTCCTTGTGGATACGACCCGTATAGCTACTTCACTACTACGAAATAATCGCAAAAGCAGTAACTTTGACCCACTCCCTTTCTACTTTTCTTGTGCTTGCTTTTTGCCGATCAAATTTTGGCGCCGTTGCCGGGGAGGGAACGGCTTTATTGTTCACTACTAAAGATTGTTCTTTTTCTTTTTGTGTAGGAGAAGTACCAAGGAGCTCACTTTCAAGGGAAGCAAAAGAGGAGGCCAAGGACATTGCGCGAGGATTTATTTGCCCTCAGAAAATTCGTGTAAAAACGAGTTTTTCTGATTGAAGTACTAACCTACTCGTTTGCAGGGTTGCCGAAAGCCGCTAAAAAAAAAAATTTGCTTTCTAAATTTTTTTTAGTTTCCTTGAATGCTTCACTCTATGCATGTGTAATAAACTCAACAGAAATTCTTTTGTTGCTTAATTAAATTTGGACTAGACTTTTGCATTTAGGGCACGTGTCTATTTCAATTCATTTCAATTTCTGTTGAAGAGTGCTAGAAAAGGTACGTGTGCATTCATATAGAATAGGACCAACATTTTGAAGTGATTTACCGCTTTGAATGTTACCTTGTTGTGAATAAACTGTACACTTGCACAATTGACTTTAAGGGCAAAACCCAAATAAACAAGATAAGGTGGGGATTTCATCACCCTTCCTTAGCCCAAAAACCATCTCAAAGTGCACTCACACTTCCCAAGCCTTAACTAAAAATCAATAGACATTGGCCCTAGGGACATCTCGGACTCACTAAGAGATTAACCGAGGTTGGAAATTGTAAGAACCATACTCCTGCAAAATCGGTGTCTAAGGAAAGTGGATTGAGAGGTAAAGCCTCGAAAGCTCCGTGGTTTGGCATAATTAGGCCTGTGGCTCCACCGGATACCTCCCCCCGAGCTTTGCCCTTTCCTGGCCGATTAGCTTGTAGTCGAGTTCCTGCAACAACCTTTCCCGGAGAATCGACCAGTTAGGAGTCGTCTAGGTCCAGGTACCTTAGACTAAGGCTTGTGGTTGTTTTTCTTTCTTTTGTTTGTTTTTCACTCTTTTCGATTGTTTGTTATTTTTGCGTTGGTTGTGGTGTGCTGCATGCAAGAGTGGGTGAGAGATCCGTCAACTTCCAGATTAATAAGAAACACTTCTCTACCCTTGCATCCAGAACCGGTGATGGCATCACTTCAGGATAGATTTTACCCGATCAGAACTTCACTTCCTTCTTGCATAAAACTTCCTAAAGCAAACGACAATAATTTTGAGTTAAAGCCCCAATTCATTAACACTCTTCCCAAATTTCATGGTTTAGAATCAGAGGACGCATACTTCTTTGTTAGGGAATTTGAAGAAGTATGCCTCATGATGCATATGCCCCAGCTAGGAGACGATGCCGTTAGGTTACGTTTCATCCCTTTTTCCGTAAAGGACCTAACTAAGAAATGGTTGTACAGTTTGGCAGCAGATTCAGTCACGACGTGGGATGATTTTGTCAAGGCTTTCTTGAAGAAATTCTACCCCATTCACAAGACTGCCCTCATTAGGAAGAACATCATGCAGTTTAAGCAAGACCCGAGCGAACCATTTTGGAGATACTTTGAGCGATTCAAAGATCTCCTCGCTCAGTGCCCTCATCATGGTGTGGAGAAATGGCGTTAATGCCAGATTCTCTATGATGGTCTAGATTATCAGACTAAGACCCTGTTAGAAACAATGTGTCAGGGAGGGTTCTTGCAGAAGGATGAGAATCAGGGTTGGGATTTATTTGAGGACTTAGCGGAGAAAACCCTGCAATGGGAGCCAGCCTCGGAAAAACCTAGGAATTCACAATCTATAGCTTCAAGAGGAGGGCTCCTATCCCTAGAATCATCCATAGCTACCGAGGCTAAGATTGCTACCCTGATGAGAAGGATAGAGGCTCTGAAAATAAAAGAGCCTGCTAGTGTCAACCAGATCAACCCACCACCAATTCACAATCCGGGTTGTTCATATTGTCAGGCACCGAACCATGCCTTTGAAGAGTGCCCTGTTTTTCATGCCCAACAAATGCCACCGGAACAATGAACACGGCTTACTCACGGCCGCCTCACAACCCCAACTCGCAGACCTATAATCCCGGCTGGAGGAATCACCCAAATTTCTCCTGGGCCCAAAACAATCCTCCCAGGCCTAATTTTTCCAACAACTTTCACCACCCTGCTCCTCCACCAACTTTTCCCAGTCAAGCCCCTTCTTCCTCCTCCCAAGCTCTCCAACGGAAAAGAAAATCAGTAAATTGGAGGAGAGCATAGAGGCTTTCATTAAGTCCCAAGTCGCTTTCATGCAAAATCAGGGACAAACTTTGAACAATCATTCACAGGCCATATCAAGATTGGAAATGCAGATGAGCCAGTTAGCTAGCTCCCTAAGTGAAAGACCTAAGAGTACTTTGCCTAGTCAGCCATTAGTTAACCCAAAAACCTCCAATCATGCATATGAAATTCATGATCCATCGATTAACCATTGTATTGCTGTTCACACACTGCGATCTGGAAAGAAGGTAGACAACCAGGTTTACCAACCAAAAAGTCCAGTCCATCCCGATCCCACTCCTGCCTCCACCTCTGCTAGCTCCTTACAATCCATTCCACAAACATCTGACGAGGACAAAGCTGCTGAATCAGTTCATAAGCCTGTATCACCCTTTCCCAATAGGCTTAGGAACAACAATAAAAATATGCACATGGAGAAAATGCTAGAGATGTTCAACCAAGTCAAATTGAATGTGCCACTTCTTGATGCTATCCAATAAGTCCCGGCTTATGCCAAATTTCTGAAGGATATGTGTACAAAGAAAAGAAAGACCAATGTGCCCAAGAAAGTCTTCTTGGCCACTAATATAAGCGAAATTCTGTCTGGACCTATTCCGATAAAATACAAGGATCCCGGATGTCCCACCATTTCATGCACCATAGGACAGACCGAAATCAGTAGAGTGCTTCTTGACCTGGGAGCAAGTATCAACTTGCTACCTCTCTCAGTATACCAGCAACTTGGATTGGGCGAGCTAAGCCCAACTCGAGTCACCATTCAGCTAGCTGACCGATCTGTGAAGATCCCGAAGGGGGAAATCATAGATGTCCTCATCCGAGTCGGGGATTTTATTTACCCGATTGACTTCATTGTGCTTGAGACCCAACCTGTGTCCAATGTTAGGTCTCAAACTCCCGTCATCTTAGGACGCCCATTCCTTGCTACAGCCAATGCCATAATTAACTGTAGGAACGGGTCCATGCGATTGACTTTCGGAGACATGACGAAGGAAGTCAATGTCTTCAATCTTGGAAGACAACCTAGGGATGTTAATGATCAGACGTTTGAGGTCAATTCTATTGAAAACCTGACCAGTGAGCATGAGGAGAGTATGGAGACAGAAATTGAGGCAGAGTTTGATCTGGAGGCTGAGGATTTTAATCTAGACCAGATCGTAGATTCAACAGTGGATTGGGCAACAAGCCCCAGTGTACCCCATCCTAGGATTGAAAGCCCAGAGATTGTCTCCAATGAAGCAACACCTTCCCTAGAGCTTAAAGCCTTGCCTGAACACCTCAAGTACGCCTACGTGGGCGGAAAGGACACCTTGCCAGTCATCATAGCATCACACCTGACTGAGCAACAAGAGGACAGCTTAATGTCTATTCTGAAAAGACATAGGGAAGCCATTGGATGGACGATGAAGGACATCAAAGGAATAAGTCCAGCCATAGTACAACACAGAATCCATTTAGTCGATGAAGCAACCCCTAGGAGGGACCCACAACGCAGGCTTAACCCTCTCATGCAAGAGGCAGTTAAGGCTGAAATTCTGAAACTATTAGATAATGGGATAATTTATCCCATTTCTGATAGTCAATGGGTTAGCCCTATTCATGCGGTCCCAAAGAAGGCTGGCTTTACGGTGGTAGAAAATGAGAAAAAAGAGTTGGTACAAATAAGACTGCCTACCAAGGTTCGTGTTTGTATCGACTATAGGAAGTTGAATGCTGCTACCCGTAAAGGCCACTTCCCGCTACCTTTCATCGACCAAATGCTTGAGCGTTTGGCTGGACATGAGTACTACTGTTTTCTAGATGGGTACTCGGGATACAATCAGATCCCCATTGCTGCAGAAGACCAGGAAAAGACGACGTTCACCTGCCCGTTCGGAACCTTTGCTTATCGGCGCATGCCTTTTGATTGTGCAATGCTCCCGCAACGTTCCAACGATGCATGCTTAGTTTGTTCTCTGACATGGTGGAACGTTTTCTTGAGATTTCCATGGATGACTACTCCATCTACGGAGATTCATTTGATCAGTGTCTTCGTCACTTAGAGTTAGTGCTACAAAGATGCATTGAGAAGAACCTAACTCTAAACTGAGAAAAATGTCACTTTATGATGAGACAGGGGATTGTCTTGGGCCATGAGATTTTGAGGAGAGGCATAGAGGTGGATAAGGCTAAGGTAGAAGTAATTGCTATGCTTCCACCACCCAAAAGCATCAAGGATATTAGATCCTTTCTAGGGCATGCTGGGTTCTACCGACGGTTCATTAAGGACTTTAGCAAAATCGCGAGGCCCTTAACTAACCTGCTCGCTAAGGACGTGCCCTTTGATTTCAACGATGAGTGTTTTAAATCATGGGGGAAGCTTAAGCAAGAACTTATCTCTGCGCCTATCATTTCTGCTCCTAATTGGGCCTAGCCATTTGAAATCATGTGTGATGCATCTGATTCTGCTATTGGCGCTGTTCTAGGACAGCGCATCGATAATAGGCAGCACGTGATTTACTATTCGAGTAGGACCTTGAATGACGCCAAACAGAATTATACAACGACTGAGAAGGAATTCTTGGCCGTTGTCTTTGCGCTAGAAAAATTCCGGCCCTACTTGTTAGGTTTGAAAATGGTGATTTTCACGGATCACTCGGCTCTAAAATACCTCATGACCAAGAAGGAAGTAAAAGCCGACTGATTCGGTGGATCCTTTTGCTTCAAAAGTTTGACTTAGAAATCCGGGATAAAAGAGGTATAGAAAATGTGGTTGCTGATCATCTCTCACGAATTCCGAACGCCCCAACCATCCAAGCTCTGATCAACGAGGATTTCCCAGACGAGCGCATCCTAGCCATTCTTAAGGAACCCTGGTATGCTGACATCGTTAATTACCTGGTCACGGGACAATTACCCACTGACTGGACAAAGCAAGACCAAGACCGCTTCTTTGCCCAAGTACGGTACTTCTTCTTGGAAGAACCGTATCATTTTAAATATTGTCCCGACCAAATAATTAGACGATGCATACCCGAGGAGGAACAGAGGAGTGTGCTCAGCTTTTGCCATGACCTTGCATGTGGAGGACACTTCGGTCCCCGCAAGACTGCAGAGAAGGTTCTACAAAGTGGGTTCTACTGGCCCACTTTGTTCAAAGACTCATATCATTTTTGCAAGTCATGTGCAAACTGTCAGAAAATCGGAAAAATTTCTAGAAGAGACATGATGCCCCTGAACCTGATCCTTGAAGTTGAAATTTTTGATGTTTGGGGTATCGATTTCATGGGCCATTCCCCAACTCCTTCGGCAACCAATTCATTTTGGTTGCTGTAGATTATGTCTCTAAGTGGGTAGAAGCTGTGCCAACTAAGACGAATGACAACAAAGTGGTTGTCAAATTTCTCAAAGAGAACATCTTCTCCCGGTTTGGCACCCCGAGAGCGATAATTAGTGATAATGGATCACATTTCTGCAACAGAGTTTTTGAAGCTCTAATGCGAAAATATTCCATCAATCACAAGTTATCAACCCCGTATCATCCTCAGACAAATGGGCAGGTCGAAGTCACCAACCGACAGATCAAGCTCATTCTGAAAAAGACTGTCGGACAAAACCGAAAGGATTGGTCGGTTAAGCTCAATGATGCATTGTGGGCTTAACGCACCGCATTTAAGACAGTTCTGGGGATGTCTCCTTATAGACTCGTGTTTGAAAAAGCCTGTCATCTGCCAGTAGAATTAGAACACCGGGCTCTCTGGGCAATTAAGCAACTCAACTTTGACCTGACCAAGGCCGGTGAACTTAGGAAACTGTAGATTTCTGAATTAGAGGAGATACGGAATGAAGCTTATGAGAATGCACGAATCACCAAGAGCAGGACCAAACTTTTCCATGACCAATTCATAACCCGGAAAAACTTTGCCCCGGGAGATAGGGTTCTGCTGTACAATTCTAGGCTTCATATTTTTGCGGGGAAACTAAAAACTCGTTGGTCGGGACCGTTCATTGTGCGCACTGTTTTCCCACACGGTGCCGTGCTTATTGCAGATCCTAAAAATAACATGAAATTTAAAGTGAATGGGTAAAGACTGAAGCCCTTCTTGACCACTGAGCCGATGATTCCAGATGATGGTGTGCTGACACTTTTTGCCCCATCATACACCTAACCCCAACAAACAAAAAAAAAAAATTGTTGTTTATATGCTTACCCCCTGTACATTCTTTCGCCTATTTGCACTTGGCCGGCCCGAGTCCACGAAGACGGTAAAATCATTCCTTCCCCCTTATTTATTGCATTTGCATTTCCATCTGCATTCATTGAGGACAATGCATTAGATAGGTGTGGGGGTGCTAACACTTTTCTTTTTCTTCTTTCTTCCTTCTTTCCAAAAAAAAAATCAGATTGAAAATAGATTTCATACTCTTTATAAAAATACCAAAAGACTGTAGGAATTACGGGAAACTTAGTAATAAATCTTTATTTTTGCCTAAGTAAACAAGAAAGAATGGTTTGACTAAAAAGATAGGAGGGATAAGGAAAATAACTCATACCTTTTATTTAGCCTTAGTAGAATATGCATTATTCACATACACATGCTTGGGATTTAGAGACACAACTCCTAAAAAAAAAAGAGAAAAAAGAAAAAGCTGGATAATTCTGCCTCAAGAAGTATGATTATTCATGCCAAAAAATTATATAAATAAATCTTGATTTCGTGGCCTACTCCACTTGCATATTTGACATGAAGGGTGTTTTTCCACCTGGTGCCCTAAGACCATCTGGTTTGGGAGTCATCGGTTTGATATGTGCTACATAAGTGAAGTAGAAAGCCTAATGGAATCAGGAATAATAAGTAAATATTAATAAAATTAAATAATATTCAAAGTTGAGTTGAAAAATCCCAAGCACATCACACTTACACATTATGCATATCTATCTAAAGCAAAATAAAAGAATAAGTTAGAAGTACAAGACCCTTTCTAAATTTAAAGAAAAACCATGGTTTCTTCTTTTATGAAGGCTAAAGTATAAGAGGATTTATGAGGGTTAAACCTAATTCTTACATCATTCGGTCATTTTTACTTAGATGATTGAAAGTTCTTTTTAATTAAAATATATATATATATATATATATATATATATATATTATCTTTCTAACAACTAAACTTCTTTTCTTTACTTATTGGATTTTGTGGGTGCAATCCGCTAAAAACCCTCAGGAGACAACACTTCTCCTCTAGGGGAAACCTAGAGGTTTAAAGGCTTGTTGCACATGCTTAGTGCAATCGCGTCACCTGCGAAAGTGGTATAATAATTTTCTTATTTTTGTTTTGCTTGGGACGAGCAAAAAGATAAGTGTGGGGGTGTGATTAGTCTCTAATTTTGCATAATTTTCATCACATTCTCATATTTATTTCATGTAAAATTCTACTAATAAAACCTTGCTTGCTTGATCCTAGGTCCATGGTGGGCAAATGAAGAAGAAGACCCAAATCACCATTTATTTGGTGATTAAAGGGCTAGTAAAATAGCTATTGACCTAGAGAGCTGACTCTGTCAAAATCAGGAGCGTTAGCCGAAAGGGGGACAACAGCGCAGCACGCAGCAGGCGGCGCCGCACGCGCCGCCCAAGGAAAGCGCGGAAACGCGGCATTTTGCCGCGTTTTCGCGGCCAAACCAGAAACCGGGAATCCAGCAGACAGGGGGACAACCAGGCAGCGCGCAGCAGGCGGCGCTGCGCGCGCCGCCAAAGTATTGTCGCGGAAACGCGGCATATGCCGCGTTTCCACGGCCATGTGGGCGCGTGGCGCGCCACGTTTTGGGCCAGGGTTTGTCCCCTGGCCCCCTAGTCCCTGATGCCTATAAAAGTCCTCCTGGGCTCTTCAGTTGAAAAAAAATTCGGGGAGAACAAAGTTGTGTAGTTTTGATTTTGTTTGTAGTTGTTCTTCTTCTTCTTCTAGTTCTAGTTCTAGCTTAGGCCATTAGAGTGAAAGAGAGAGAGTGTGTACAAGTTGTATTGGAAGGTGACAAGATAATACAAGTAATTACTTCTCTTTCTTCTTTCCATTTACTAGTTGTTTTTATTTGCTTGCATTTGCTTTTACATTCTTGCTTTAGTGTAACTCATTCTCTTTATCTCTTTTTTTTGTTGTTCTTTTCTTCACCATGTGTAACTAACTCCTCCATAGCATGGCTAACTAACTACTAACCCACTAATCTTTAACTACTTAATTGATAACCCGCATGAGTCAATAGTGTCAACAAACCTTGTGCAAACGAGAGCTATGGCATCTTAAGATGAGGGTTCTAACTCTAACTTACCTACAAGTATTTACCTTCTTATATTTCATACTTAAATAGTTTTTTTTTGATGATCTATAAGTCTTGTACTTTGCTTGTTGTTGTAAGTTAGAGACTTTCCTTTTAACTTTGCCGATACCATTAGTGCACTCGTGTCTTCCCGTATTCTCGCCTTCTAATGGATCTTGATATGGGAATGTCCGAGTTTTTGCCGTGTAAAGCAAAGTTATAGGAAGAACTTTCAGTCGATTTCCACGTGAATAGTTCCATTGCATCAGGGGTAAGCTTGCCTATGATCCATCGTGAGGCACATCTTCAAGAAGTTAGGGATTAGTGGGAGCAATTAGTAGAAAGTTAGCCATGCGTTTTTACCACTAAGAAAAATCCACTTTTACAAACTACCAAAATATTTTCCAACAATTCTTGAAACAACTTGTGTTCACTTTTCAATTCTTTATTTGGAAACAAAGAACATTCTCTTTTCTTGAACATAAAGCTGCATCAAACTTCCATCGCTCTCCCTCCTTGTGATACGACCCGTATAGCTACTTCGCTACTACGGAAGAATCGCAAAAGCAGTAACTTCGACCCACTCCCTTTCTACTTTTCTTGTGCTTGCTTTTTGCCGATAAAATTTGTCGCGTTGTGGCCCTACCACATTGCTGTAAAAACCCTGCATTTGTCGCGTTTTCATGGCAAAACCAAGGACTTAGGTCCCTGGTTTTTGGCGAGAGATTCCCGTCACTTCTAGGACCTTCTTGGTATCTTCATCTGACGTGCCCAAAGGTCTAGGTTCAATGCAACTTCTAGAAGTTCCCTTACTTGGCCTCCAAGAAATCGGATTTAATTACCTGAAAATCGGTTTAATTAAGCTCTTGTTACCCTTTGCCCTCCTTGTCTTGATTATCTGCAAGAGAGACTAAAACACGGTTTAGACCGACATTTTATTCATAAATCAGCTCAAAAATGCGATATAATAATGCAGAACTGTAGACTAATCAGTCACATATATTACATATATATTGTCACATTACCATGTTTATTATCTAAATAAATCATATTAATAAGTCATATTTTTCTTTATAAAATGCAGGCCCATTGCTAAAGGATAGGAAAGAGAAACGAGCCCAAACGTCCATCAAATTCTGATTTAATTCAGAATTAATTCAAAATTAGGAAATCAGGGCAGATCATAGAAAATCATAGAGATTGAAAAACATTAAAATGAATCTTTTCAAATCAAGTGGTTAAAGCCAAAGATCAAAAGCTGTTTCGTCAAATCCTAGAGCTGAAACGGAAAAACTAGTAGGAGATAAAGGAGAACCACCAAGCGAACGAGACCCACCAACCAGGTGTGGCCATCTGGCCACACTATGGCCGTTGTGATCGTTGGGGGAGCGTTTGCTCCTCCTATCTTCGTACGCCCTCCCCTGTTTGGTTTTTGCCTATAAATACTGTATTTTTCAAAGAAAAGGGACTAGAAATTAGTTTAAGTTTTTCTCTTTATTTTTAGGGTTTAGGTTCTTTGTTAGATAGTATTGAGAAGTTGTATCATTGTTTTTTAATTTGTAGTTCATTCTAAATACCAGTGAGAGAGAGATAGAGTGATTGTAATCTGAAGATTGAAGTGACATCAATAAAGGATCAAGCTTCCTCTTCGTCTACTCAAATTCATGGGTATGTCTTAATTTATTACATGTCTTACTTTTCATCTTTCTTGAGTAGCTAAACTTATTTTCTGGGCTCACTATCGTCCCTCTCTTCGATTCCTCTTGTTTTGAATGATTTTGATGTAAAGAATCCAACGGAATCATATATATGCCTTAAACTAAGCCTTTCTTCTTTGAAAGTGTTCTTGAAGGCACATGAGATGGGTTTGAATTTCTAAACTTCTATTTCTTTTAAAATATTACTTGAACTTGCATTTATTTCATACTTGAAAGGAAACTTGATGACTTAACATTCAGTTCAAGAGGATTTCTTAAGAAAAAGAGTTAAACTTTTTCAAACTATCTTATTTGCTTTGCTTATGACTTTTGAAACTAAAACTTAAGTTTTTGCCTATGATCAAGTTGAGATATTAAAAATTTTAAGAGAAGAACACATCATCGAGTAGTAAGATAGTGAGCCTAGATCTTTTTTTATATTAAAAACCACCAAACATTCTTCAACATTTTTTTAACGATCACCTTTTCCAAAACATTCTCTAAGTTTTTAATTTTTCTTTTAATCTTTTCCTTACTCTCCATTTTCTTTTTCAATATAAAAAAAATAAACACCATTCTTTGCTTTCTAAACAAAAACGCCGAAAAGCTTTCATCGCATTCCTTCTTGTGGATACGACCCGTTAGCTCAAAGCTAGATGGTAATCATCATTGCTCTTTCATTTTTTAATCAGTGTTTCCCCGGTGATCGGCTTAGAAAGGAGAAGAGGAGAGGTCAAATACTTCTTCAGGCCTTGGAATGCGGCTTCGCATTCCTTATTCCAGCAAAAATCTGCTAAGTTATTCTTCAAGGATTGGAAGGATAGTTTACATTTATTCATGAATCGACTGAGGGAATCAGTTCAAGATTGCGAGGCGTCCGTTAAGCATCTGAACCTCATTGACACATGTCGGGGACTTCATGCTCAGGATGGTAGATATCTGATCAGGGTTGTCTTTAATACCTCATTGAGTGACCAGATACCCTAAAAACTTTCGGAAACCACTCTGGAGGTACATTTCTAGGGATTGAGCGAACCTTATACTTTTGGAGGCGGTCGAACGTCTCACTCAAGTATTGTAGGTGGTCGGCATGCCAGAGGTTCTTCACAAGCATGTCATCGATGTATACCTCTATGGAACATTCGATCTGCTCCTGAAAAACCTTGTTGACCATACATTGGAAAGTTGCTCCAGGGTTTTCCAATCCGAAGGGCATCACTTTGTAGCAGTAGATTGATTAGTCTCTAATTTTGCATAATTTTCATCACATTCTCATATTTATTTCATGTAAAATTCTACTAATAAAACCTTGCTTGCTTAATCCTAGGTCCATGGTGGGCAAATGAAGAAGAAGACCCAAATCACCATTTATTTGGTGATTAAAGGGCTAGTAAAATAGTTATTGACCTAGAGAGCTGACTCTGTCAAAATCAGGAGCGTTAGCCGACAGGGGGACAACAGCGCAGCACGCAGCAGGCGGCGCCGCATGCGCCGCCCAAGGAAAGCCGCGGAAACGCGGCATTTTGCCGCGTTTTCGCGGCCAAACCTGAAACCGGGAATCCAGCAGACAGGGGGGACAACCAGGCGGCGCGCAGCAGGCAGCGCTCGCGCGCCGCCAAAGTATTGCCGCGGAAACGCGGCATATGCCGCGTTTTCGCGACCATGTGGGCGCGCGGCACGCCACGTTTTGGGCCAGGGTTTGTCCCTTGGCCCCTAGTCCCTGATGCCTATAAAAGCCCTCCTGGGCTCTTCAGTTGAAAAAAAATTCGGGGAGAACAAAGTTGTGTAGTTTTGATTTTGTTTGTAGTTCTTCTTCTTCTTCTTCTAGTTATAGTTCTAGCTTAGGCCATTAGAGTGAAAGAGAGAGAGAGAGAGAGTGTGTGTACAAGTTATATTGGAAGGTGACAAGATAATACAAGTAATTATTTCTCTTTCTTCTTTCCATTTACTAGTTGTTTTCATTTGCTTGCATTTGCTTTTACATTCTTGCTTTAGTGTAACTCCTTCTCTTTATCTCTTTTCTTTTGTTGTTCTTTTCTTCACCATGTGTAACTAAGTCCTCCATAGCATGGCTAACTAACTACTAACCCACTAATCTTTAACTACTTAATTGATAACCCTCATGAGTCAATAGTGTCAACAAGCCTTGTGCAAACGAGAGCTATGGCATCTTAAGACGAGGGTTCTAACTCTAACTTACCTACAAGTATTTACCTTCTTATATTTCATACTTAAATAGTTTTTTTTTATGACCTATAAGTCTTGTACTTTGCTTGTTGTTGTAAGTTAGAGACTTTCCTTTTAACTTTGCCGATACCATTGGTGCACTCGTGTCTTCCCATATTCTCGCCTTCTAATGGATTTTGATATGGGAATGTCCGAGTTTTTACCGTGTAAAGCAAAGTTATAAGAAGAACTTTCAGTCAATTTCCACGTGAATAGTTCCATTGCATCAGGGGTAAGCTTGCCTATGATCCATCGTGAGGCACATCTTCAAGAAGTTAGGGATTAGTGGGAGCAATTAGTAGAAAGTTAGCCATGCGTTTTTACCACTAAGAAAAACCCACTTTTACAAACTACCAAAATATTTTCCATCAATTCTTGAAACAACTTGTTTTCACTTTTCAATTCTTTATTTGGAAACAAAGAACATTCTCTTTTCTTGAACATAAAAGCTGCATCAAGCTTCCATCGCTCTCCCTCCTTGTGGTACGACCCGTATAGCCACTTCGCTACTACGGAAGAATCGCAAAAGTAGTAACTTCGACCCACTCCCTTTCTACTTTTCTTGTGCTTGCTTTTTGCCGATCATAGTTCCCTTGATCAGTGATGAACATCGTTTATCTTTATCAGGTGGATTCATCTTGATTTGGTTATATCCCAAGTAGATATCCATGAAGCTGAGCAGTTCATGACCCACTATTGCCTCCACCAGTTGATCGATCCTCGGTAGGAGAAAGCTGGCTTTAGGACAGGTTTGATTGAGATTAGTGAAGTCAATGTAGATTCTTCATTTACCGCTCCTCTTCTTCGCCAGGACCTGGTTGATGAGCCAATCAGGATAGTGCATCTCCCCGATGAAGTCGGCTCGTAGAATCGGTCTTCGCATTCATCTTACTCGGCTTTTGCTTAACTAGTTTAACTTTTGGGTAAATGGATAGTCAGTGACAGATGATGAATGGATCAACTCTAGGCTTATTTGTGGGGGTCCAGGCGAACACATCCAGGTTATTAGATAAGCAATCTTTAAAACGTACCTTTTCATCTGTCAGACGATCCGCCCTGATTTGAAGGGCTCGCTCTGGATGTGATGAGTCCACATAGATTAGTTCCACGTCTTCCTCTGATCAACTATTAAGAGCCTCTGATTAATCGGAGAAGTCAGTCTCTTGGCTTCTGTCGCTCTATAATTGCTACTGGGTAACTATCTGCTTCTGCTTCTTCCCTTAGGGATCATCCTGGTCGGAGTCCACCCTTGCATTCTTTTCCATCCATTCAGAGATTTCTTCCGAGCGATAGCAACAGTGCTCGCGACCACTATTTAGTGTCCCCTTATATCTGTGGTTCCTGTTGGGTGGGATACTGTAGAAGTTGGTGGTAGCTAGATGAGATGACCCTCATCATGTGGATCCAAGACCGACCAAGGATCGCGTTGTGTGGTGACTTTACATCGATCATGAAAAACTCCATGATGACATTGTATGGATTGGCGCGGACTGGGAGTGAGATCGTGCTGGGAGATCGAGTCTCGTTCCTGTTAATCTGTACAATTTGGATTAAGCTGAAGGTAGATCACGGCTCAGGATGCCTCTGGGGTATCCTTCTGGAGCACCTTCGTACAAGATGTTAACGCTACACCCGCTGTTGACCAAGATTCTGGACACTTGGCAGTTGTCGATGTGCATAGTGATGATCAAGGCATAGTTGTCCAGGAAATGAACCACGTAGGCATCTACTTCAGAGAATATGAATGACTTGCTCAGGGTCAGGGAGGGACCAGTTAGGACCATTGGATAGTTGGCCCTATAGGCCTCATTAATATACATAGACCTTTCTCTCGAGGTGATGCCCTCCAGTGGATAGGAGCCTAAAATGGCATCCACTTCCTCATAGTGGACGAGAGCGCGACTCGTTGAACTCTTCCGTTACTGAGCTTTGGGAGCCTCCTTCTGCATCGTAACCTTCGAGGGTTCTCCGAGATTTAAGATGAACTCCTTGAGGTACCCTCGGTTGACAAGTTTCTAGAGTTGCTTCCAGAGATGCCGATAATCAACTATACAATGGTTCATCCCGTCGTGGAAGATGTAGTAGTCCTTAGCTCCGGGGCCCTTCGGGTTAGGGCATCAGCCAGGATTGATCTAGGAACACCTGAAGATCCGATTGATGGAGGTCTTGAATGGAGTGAAGTCAGTGTTAACTCTATAGATTCAACGGGGTTTAGGGAAGAACTTGGTTGAGATTGCTTCTTGAAGCTATTCTGCCCTCGGTATTGAATTTTCTTCGAGGGAACAAGATGTGGCTTTGTCTTCTTTCAATGTCTCTCTTATTTGGAAGGTCAGGTCATCGAGCCCCGTGTCGCTTCTTCTAGATGGATGTACTTCTGAGCTTGAGATAAGACATTCTTCATGTTAGTGATGTCATGTTTCACCAAATGCTTATAAAAGGAATGGTTGGTCTGCAGTCCGGCAATCAACGTGGCCGCAGCAACATTATCACTACAGTTATAAACCATGGTCATCTGGTTCTAGAAATAACTGATGTAGCATTTAAGGGTCTCCCTTGGCTTCATCTTGATGGTGAGGAGGTGGTTGTTGTTCTTCTTAAACTCCTAACTTGAGGCATACTGGTTGAAACTATTGCTAACTTCCTCAAATTTTCAAAGAGACCGTTATGGGAGAAAGTAGAACCAGTCAAATGCCATTCCCTTAAGATTGAAGGGAAACACCCGGCACATGAGGTGATCGTCATGGAAGTGGATCATCCACTTGACCTGATAGGATCATAGGTGATGGACAGGATCAATCACTCCAGTGTATAACTTGAATCTCTTATCGCGAACTTCTTCATGAATTGGTGGGACATGATTTCCTCAAAAAGAGAAGAATCAGAGATCCGCAAGACAGATGATCTCTGGCTGCCATGAGATTGCGGTGTGCCTTCATAGATCTACTTTCGGACCATCTCTACAAGTTGCTCGATGTGAGGAGTCTTGGAGGGCTTGGAAGGTTCACTTTTATTAGAGTGCTCATCACGACACGGATATATGGATCTACTATGCCTCCGACTGTCCCCTTGTCGGCGGTGTCTGTCACATATGGAGATGATGGATAAGATTTTGTCGCATAGGAGCTCCTCGTTTGGGCTTTTCTGAAAATTTCAATTTGGGTGAGGAGCTAGTTTTGGTCACAGGTGGTGGCATCTCTCTCCAAGGTGGTTCTTTCGTGCTCGAGAGCCATCTTTGCCTCTTGTTCGTCAAGTCACTTTTGTAGCGGCCCAACAATGGAGAAGTTACCCCTCAGCAGGCAATCGGGGTGTAATCACCTAGAGCGGGGTGAATAGGTGACTAGCTAATCAAATATGAATTAATGCGGAATTAAAACTATTTATGCTAACTAAAAACTATTATGCACAACACACCAAGTATAACACAAGAGTGTAGCCGGATTTTCCGTGAAGGGCTCTGGACTATCTCCTCAAGATTCCTCTAAATAAGAGTTGAGGTGCCGCTATGGCTCTCTTGATTTAATACAAGTGTGAGCAAACAATCCCCAAGCATATAGTAATATGGCACAAGATATATCAAGCATATAAAGATATGAACAATTTAAACATGAATTTAAACATGCAAGATATAAACACAAGTGAGAGATAGAGAGAGCAATCGCAAACATGGGAGATTTGTTTCGAAGTTCGAGCACCCTTTCTCTACGTCCCTGCCTTCAACATTATGAAGGATTTCCACTATAAAATCAATCCGAACAGATCACTCGGTGCCGCAACACCTAAAGCGAGTTCATGTTAGAACTCTTTTGGACTCTCTAGTCCCTCGTTTGTTCCCGCAAGAACAAACACATGCAAGCACGCAAGCTTGCCGAGGCCGTACCTCTACACCGAGCTCTCACTAGAACTCGAAATAACGCGAACCCGCAAGTCCGCCTCCTCAAATACAATGATGAATACTTGGTTATTTAAACACTTTGATCACCTAAAACAACTCTCACAACAACTCTCCTATAGGATGGATTTATCAATGGAAAGCTCAAGTATGTGTGAGAAAAATGAGGATTGAATATGTGGTGAAAAACTCAAGAAATCACTTTTGAAAACTCTTGATAAACTCTCCTTTTGATTTGAAAATATTGACTCTAAAACATGTGGATAAAACCATTAATATGAGTAGGAAAAACTAGCTTAAAAGCTCTCTTTAAATCTTGTGAAAAATAGTCCAAGGGAGCCCCAATTTATAGGCATCCAAAAACTAGTCGTTGGGGTCCAAATCAGCAGCTGACGCTGTTGTCGGTCGACCGGCCGGTCGATCGCCAATGGTCAGATTTTCGACCGTTGTGCCACCGGTCGACCGGCCGGTCGACCGTGGCCTGGATACAGAGAGCAGAGGCTCTCTACCGGTCGACCGGGGCTATTTCCAAAGAGAAGAACTCTCTGGCGGTCGGCAGGGTCGGTCGACCGGCCCTCCAGCCAAACAAGCCGTGCACGTTTTGTGCACGTCAGTCGACGCCCGGTCGACCAACCTCTGTCTCGGTCGACCGTGCGGTCGACCGGCAGAAGGCCAGAAACAACATATTAGGGATTTAAAAACTTGTCTTTTTACCTTCAATAAAATCCCATAAATTCTCTAAAAATCCAAAAAATAAGTTCAATAATATACTTTGATATACAAACATGTTTGAGTAAAAATCAAAACATGTTACAAACATTTTGAACTATTTTTGTGTTATGAAAATTTTGGCTTTAAACAAAATCTGTATTTTTTTCAAATCGATTTTTTCAAAACTTCTCCAAATTCAAAAACAAGATATTCTAAATACTTTTAAAACTTAGTGTGTATGGATATGATCCACTACACATATATGATGAAATATCTATGTTTTTGACATTAAGCTCTAAATAAAGTTTTGGTAAAACACATGTATAGTTTGAAGTTTAAAAACCAAAACTGTATATTTTCAAAACGAAAACTCCATAATGAAAACACATAGAAGTCGTGTGTGTGAGTGTATATGATACTTGAATAATCCACCAACTAATCTATCATTTATATTTTACCTAAAAACAAAATCTTTCTAAAAACAAACCTAGACACAAGTCTTCTCTTGAAGGCCTTCTCTTGAAAATTTTCTTCTCCTTCTTGACTTGGTGCAAACCTTGATCCAATGAGCTAGACTCCTCTTGAGTAATTGATGTGGTCTTGATGCACAAGCTCTTGAATCAACACGTGCTAGCTCTAAAACTTAATTTTAAATTTTTTGTTGAAGTTAAACACCAACTACGATCTTGATCAAATATTTGACACTAATCAAACACAA
This sequence comes from Agave tequilana, assembly GCA_038442645.1. Lineage (NCBI taxonomy): Eukaryota > Viridiplantae > Streptophyta > Magnoliopsida > Asparagales > Asparagaceae > Agave > Agave tequilana. Next base: position 39,091 of record JAVJIF010010932.1, on the reverse strand, counting down.
GATCATTAGTACTATAACTACATGAGTTAATCATCATCAAAACTAGAGTGATGGGCCTTTGGGTCAACATGGGGTTCATGCTCATTGGCTACTCACTCTGGAGTAATGATCGATGATAAGGGCTCCTTGTTGATCTGTTATAGAACAACATTTGGATTTGAAGGTGGAGCTCAAATCTCTTTGTGCCCCATTGATAATCTTCTTTCCTTTAGAGGCAGCAATTGAGGCAGCAGCCTGTGAACTGGCCTTCTTTTGAAGAGCCCCATCATTATTGGTGAGGCTGTTTGTAGAGGAATTTTTGGGGTAGTGTTCAGCAAAAGGGAGAGAACTCTGAGTGTAAACTCAAGAGATCTCAATGAAAGCACCAATGTGGCGGGGGTTTTTTTTGCAATATATAGTTGGATGGTCTCGATCGATTCTGCGAAGAACACAAAAGAAAAAAATACTTATCAGGTCAGATGCACTAGTGTGGTGCCGACTGAAGACCCTCGAGCATGACAATAAGTATCCTTGTTAAGAAAAGTCAGGAAGACCTATAAACAATGTGTTTTGAAGGTAATCAGAAGTTAACTCTATTCCAGGTGGAGATGGAGGTGTATTAATACCTGCCTTAGTCGTTAATGCACGTGCGAGCTTTTTGAATCTCAGTACTGCATGATTGGCGCATTGTGATTTCTTTATAACCACCCAGTTCATGCCATTTGATTGTGGGGATAGCCATGCAGAGAAATCTACCACTATTCATAATAGCCTGCATTTATGTGGGGGCGTTCAAATATTTTAATGTAGAGATGATCTAGCAGCATGACTGGATCCACGAATCATGGGGATCATGCTGTCCAGTTGTAACTGTGTCGCTGGAGTGGTTTCGGAGTCAGCCTTTGCATTGATGACTGAAATCTCTGGAGAATTGTACAGTTCCAGTAGAGTAGAAGTTTCGGATGAGTGGCACCGGAGTGATGAGGGCTCGGGACAAGACCTGAGGTTTCCTCTTTAAGCCCAGGTTAGGCTTGCAGGCATGTTGGTCCAACAGGCGGAAAGGTGCTTGACCACTTGGGGTGTTTCTGGGTGGTAGGACACGTGGCGCGTGATCTCAACATATGTCAGAAATCGACCACTACAATCTACTAGATTTTTAGCATGAGCAATGCACGCACAACAAAAATAGAATCAGTGTAAAGTGAAATTTATTAAATATTCTTCTTTGTACCTCTTCTTAGGCATGATTTCAGAGAACTTCAATCTTGAATAAAAAATGAAGAGATTTTTCATCTTCTTTTTTAGGTTAAATATCATGTTTTCTCTCTACAATAAATGTTTTTCAGATAAATATTCAGATAGAGACCTCTGACAAATGCTCTTTTTTTTAATTTTAAACTTCTATTTTGAGATAGGGATGTAAATATTTGGTTATATTTCAAGCTTAGTTAAAAATTCAAAAATTTATGAGTAGATTTTGTTTGGGTGTGTCTTGAACGTGATTCACTACCAAACTAACACTCTAATAAAAAAAGTTATGATTATAATAGTAGAGATGTTTTGTGAAAAACCCTAAACATTAAAAAAAAGATCCCTTGGTATTGTTTGTAGT
>JAVJIF010010932.1:0-32500 GCA_038442645.1 Agave tequilana | reverse complement strand
ACCTAGAGGGGGGTGAATAGGTGACTAGCTAATCAAATGATGAATTAATGTGGAATTAAAACTATTTATGCTAACTAAAAACTATTATGCACAACACACTATAACACAAGAGTGTAGCCGGATTTCCCGTGAAGGGCTCTGGACTATCTCCTCAAGATTCCTCTAAATAAGTGTTAAGGTGCCGCTATGCCTCTCTTGGTTGAATAAAAGTGTGAGCAAACAATCCCCAAGCATATAGAAATATGGCACAAGATATATCAAGCATATAAATACATAAACAATTTAAGCATGCATGAAATAAACACAAGTGAGAGATAGAGAGAGCAATCACAAACACGGGAGATTTGTTTCGAGATTCGAGCACCCTTGCTCTACGTTCCCGCCTTCAACACTATGAAGGATTTTCACTATAAAATCGATCCCACCGGATCACTCGGTGCCGCAACACCTACAAGCGAGTTCACAGTAGAACTCATTTGGACTCTCTAGTTCCTCTCTTGTTCCCGCAAGAACAAACACATGCTAGCATGCAAGCTTGCCGAGGCCGCACCTCTACACCGAGCTCCACTAGAACTCGAAACAACGCGAACCCGCAAGTCCACCTCCTCAAATATAATGATGAACACTTTGTGATCTAAATACTTTGATCACCTAAAACAACTCTCACAATAACTCTTCTATAGGATAGATTTATTAGTGGAAAGCTCAAGTATGTGTGAGAAAAACAAGGATTGAATATGTGACGAAAAACTCAAGAAATTACTTTTGAAAACTCTTGATAAACTCTCCTTTTGATTTGAAAACGTTGGCTCTAAAACATGTAGATAAAACCACTGATATGAGTAGGAAAAACTAGCCCAAGAACTCTCTTGAAATCTTGTGAAAAACAGTCCAAGGGAACCCCAATTTATAGAGGCATCCAAAAACTAGCCGTTGGGGTCCAAGCAGCTGACACTGCTGTCGGTCAACCGGCCAGTCGATCGCTAACAGTCAGATTTCTGACCATTATGCCACCAGGCGACCAGCCGGTCGACCATGGCCTGGATACAGAAAGTAGAGGCTCTTTGTCGGTCGACCGCCCGGTCGACTGGGCCATTTTCAGAGAGCAGAACTCTTTGGCGGTCGACCGGGTCGGTCGATCGGCCCTCCAGCCAAACAAGCCGTGCACGTTTTGTGCACGTCGATCGACCGTCCGGTCGACCGACCTCTGTCTCGGTCGACCGTGCAGTCGACCGACAGAAGGCTAGAAAAAGCATATTTGGGATTTAAAAGCTTGTATTTTTACCTTCAATAAAATCCCATAAATTCTCAAAAAAATCTACAAAAATAAGTTCAGTAATATACTTTAGTATACAAATATATCTGAGTAAAAATCAAAACATATTACAAATATTTTGAACTATTTTTGTGTTATGAAAATTTTGACTTTAAACAAAATCCGTATTTTTTCAAATCGATTTTTTCAAAACTTCTCCAAATACAAAAACAAGATATTCTAAATACTTTTAAAGCTTAGTGTGTATGGATATGATCCACTACACATATATGATGAAATATTTATGTTTTTGACATTAAGCTCTAAACAAAGTTTTGGTAAAACACATGTATACTTTGAAGTTTAAAAACCAAAACGGTATTTTTTTCAAAATGAGAACTCCATAATGAAAACACATAGAAATCTTGTGTCTGAGTGTATATGATACTTGAGCAATCCACCAACTAATCTATCCTTTACATTTTATCTAAAAAATAAAATCTTACTAAAAACAAACCTAGCCACAAGTCTTCTCTTGAAAATTCTCTTCTCCTTCTTGACTTGGTTCAAACCTTGATCCAATGAGCTAGACTCCTCTTTAGTACTTGATGTGGTCTTGATGCACAAACTCTTGAATCAACACGTGCTAGCTCCAAAGCTTGACTTTAAATCCTTTGTTAAAGCAAAACACCAACTAAGATCTTGATCAAATATCTGACACTAATCAAACATAAGATCATTAGTACTATAACTACATAAGTTAATCATCATCAAAACTAGAGTGATGGGCCTTTGGGCCAACACGGGGTTCATGCTCATTGGCTACTCACTCTGGAGTAATCATCGATAATAAGGGCTCCTCGTTGATCTGTTATAGAACAACATTTGGATTTGAGGGTGGAGCTCAAATCTCTCTGTGCCCCATTGATAATCTTCTTACCTTTAGAGGCAGCAATTATGGTAGCGGCCTGTGAATTGGCCTTCTTTTGAAGAGCCATCATTATTGGCGAGGCTGTTTGTGGAGGAATTTTTTGGGTAGTGTTTGGCAAAAGGGAGGGAACTCTGAGTGTAAACTCAAGAGATCTCAATGAAAGCACCAATGTGGAGGGTTTTTTACGATAGATAGTTGGATGGTCTCGATCGATTCTGCCAAGAACAGAAAAGAAAAAGAATACTTATCAGGTCAGAAGCACTGGTGTGGTGCCGACTGAAGACCCTCGGGTATGAAAATAAGTATCCTTGTTAAGAAAAGTCAAGAAGACCTATAAACAATGTGTTTTGAAGGTAATCAAAAGTTAACTCTATTCCAGGTGGAGATGGAGATGTATTAATACCTTCCTTAGTCGTTAATGCACGTGCGGGCTTTTTGAATCTCAGTAACTGCATGATTGGCACGTTGTGATTTCTTTATAACCGCCTAGATCATGCCATTTGATTGTGGGGATAGCCATGCAGAGATATCTGTCACTATTCATAATAGCCTACATTTATGTAAAGGCGTTGTAACATTTTGAATGTAGAGTTGATCTAGCAGCATGACTGGATCCACGAATCATGGGGATCATGCCGTCCAATTGTAACTGTGTCGGAGGCTGGAGTGATTTCGGAGTCAGCCTTTGCATTGATGACTGGAATCTCCAGAAAACTGTACAGTCCTAATAGAGTAGAAGTTTCGAATGAGTGGCACTGGAGTGATGAGGGCTCGGGACAAGACCTGAGGTTTCCTCTTTAGGCCCAGGCTGGGCTTGCAGGCATGTTGGTCTAATAGGCGGAAAGGTGCTTGACCACTTGGGGTGCTTCTGGGTGGCAGGACACGTGGCGCATGATCTCAATATATGTTAGAAATCGACCACTATAATCTACTAGATTTCAGCATGTGCAACAAAAATAGAATCAGTGTAAAGTGAAATTTATTAAATATTCTTCTTTGTACCTCTTCTTAGGCATGATTTTAGAGAACTTCAATCTTGAATAAAAAATGAAGAGATCTTTCATCTTCTTTTTAAGTTAAATATCATGTTTTCTCTCTCCAATAAATGTTTTTTAGAAAAATATTCAGATAGAGACCTCTGACAAATGCTCTTTTTTTAATTTCAAACTTCTACTTTTAGATAGGGATGTAAATATTTGGTTATATTTCAAGCTTAGTTAAAAATTCAAAATTTATGAGCAGATTTTGTTTGGGTGTGTCATGAACGTGATTCACTGTCAAACTAGCACTCTGATAAAAAAAGTTGTGATTATAATAGTAGAGATGTTTTGTGAACAACCCTAAACATAAAAAAAAAAGATCCCTTCGTATTGTTTGCAGTTCTTTTGTGAGTATTTCGTGACATAATATGGAAAATTTTAGCATAAGAAAATTGATTAATATGGGTTTGTGACTTCTGTTTGAGGCAAAGAAATAAATACGCCGAAGTAACTAGTGCCGAAGTTGCAGGAACAGCGGCAGCTCAAACACCTACCATTAAACCACCCACGCCGAAGGGTCTAGTATAAAGGGGACATGAGGAAGCGACTAGGCGTGGGACAAACCTGAAGCCGCAACACTAGATAAGCCTCATAGATATGGCTATGATGTGGTATCCAGACGGTTACAATCAATCTCACTTGTACAGAAATGGGATAAAACGTCGCACCTTTCATGTCGGTTCAAGCCACACACGACTCAAAATAGCATACGGTAGTAAATTTGTAAATAAAATGATTAGTCACTACCGAGCATTTTCGATTAAAAAAGAAAACATTCAATGTCAGTAATGATTAACTGACTTGGAAAGCTTTATTCTATGTCGGTTCTGTAAGTACCCGCCGCTAATAGTTTAATTAATTTTTTAAACATAAAATAAAAATATCCAGTATCAGTTATTTACTGAACCGATGCAGAATAGTTAATATATAATGTCAGTTTTTTACGTAACTGACGCATATATATGTTACTAGCATCGAATCTTTTAAGAACCGACGTGAAATATAATTTTAAAGATCGCGTCATGAATTTTTACCTTAAATCTTGCCACTGTACTATTTCCCTCTTTTCTCAATTCTCTATCCTCAAAACCTAATTACTCTTATCTTCTCAGATGTAGCGGCAGACAGCAATGGTGGCGGTGTCATCAATTGAGTTAGTGTTCTTCATCCGTAATGTTCTTCTATTGACAGTGAGTTTGATCTCCACTATCCTTGGAGCACCAATAGTTATTGAGGTATATCTAATCTCTTTTAATTTATGAATATTAAATATTAGATAAAGTGGAGTGATCTAGTTTTTTTGAATCTATCAAACCCTAAATACGATTATGATTTATATGTGTATTTGATCGTTCATATACCCAAACCCCAATTATAGAAGAAAAATATAAATTTTAGGTTTCTAAATATGGGTTTTCAAATATTTAAGTTTTATTTTAATTATGATGTTTCAAAATAGATTTATCAACAGCATTTAAACATTTAATTATTCTTAATCTATTTTTTTAAGAATAAAAATGACATCTCTAGCATCATTGTAATTGGGTAAGACATGTTTAAAGGACTTCTAAAACTAGTGTACGATAAAGCAGTGTAAACCAAGCGAAGGAGGAGGATGGGAGAGGAAAAGGAGGTGGAAGGAGGAAAGAGAGGGGGAGGGTGAAGATGGATAGACAAATGGACAACTTTTGTGAATGAGTTATGGGAGAAAACCTCGCTTCGCTCAGTTTTGATTATATTAAATAGATATATGTACTTCAATATTACATTAAATAGAAAATTTACTCTTTAAATGATATATATTATTAATTCAATATTTTATTTTTGATGTCTAGGTTAATTAGGTAAAGATGGATCAAAAATGGATGACTACTAATTAGTTAAGTACCAAATATTGGAATGGTATAGAGGAGTATATTAAGTTTGATGTTGAGCATGCCAATGGAGTTAATCGTATTAACTGTCCTTGCATAAGATGTGGTTGCCTTGACAAAGTTACGGTTGAAGTATTAAAATATTATTTATTCATTAATAAGATTGACAAAAGTTATATAAGATGGATATGACATGGTGAGAGTGCAAGAAAAAGACTGATTATTTCAAATGATAGATGTGATTGAAAAAAGTTGATTGTAGTGAGGGTGACAAATTAGATGATATGATCCATGATGTAGAAGAAGACTTTATGAATCACTCACACTTAACCGAGAGCTTGAAAGATGATACAGAAAAATCTTTATATATTGGTTGTTCAAAATTCACTAAATTGTTAGTAGTGTTGAGATTATACAATTTAAAAGCAGAAAATGGGTGGTGATAAGAATTTTACGGCCTTACTTAGTCTCTTGAAAGATATGCTTCCCGAGGATAATGAACTTTCAAATCGTACATACGGTGTCAAGACGATACTGTGTTTATGGGTCTGAATTACGAGAGGATACATACTTGCCCACGATTGTATTTTGTATAAAAAGGATTATGCAAGTTTGGAGAGCTATACGCTTTATGAAGTGGATAGGTATAAGAAAAGTAAGAATAAAATTCCAACAAAAGTATTGTTGGCCCAGAGGCCCATCACTCTAGTTTTGATGAGGATTAACTCATATAGTTATAATTTACTAATAATCTTGTGTTTAAATAGTTTCAGTGATTGACCAAGATATTAGTAGGTGTTTAGCTTCAACAAAGGAGTTTTGAAGCTTACACGTATTGATTTAAGAGCTCGCGCGTCAAGATCGCATCTAGCACTCGGTTGGAGTCAAGCTCGTTGGATCGTGTTTTGATCAAGTCAATTTAGAGAAGGAGTTCTATAAGAAGACCTCGGTTTGTTTAGTTTATATTTAGATCTTGTATAAAGGTAGATAATATTGATATGCTCAAGTTCATATACACATACAAGTTTAAAGTTTGTTTTTTCAGTTTAATCAGTTTTGGATTTCATATCAAAAACATAGATATATATCTTATATGTATATTGGATTCTATCCATATATAATATGCTTCAAATTTGTTTCAATATCTTGTTTTTGTATTTACATGAGTTTTGGAGAAAACGATTTTTCATTTCAAAAATCCAAGTTTTAGAAAATACAGATTTTGTATTTAACCCAAATTTCAATATCACAAAAATGGTTTAAATTGTTTATAATATGTGTTGAATTTTAGTCACATATATTTGTGCTTCAAAGATCTTAAAAGAACTTATTTTTGCAGATTTATGTGTATTTTATGAGATTTTTTAGAAGTTAAAAAGACCAAGTTTTTAATCCCCAAAAAATTTGGTTTGTATTTTCAATTGGTATCATAAATTTATTTTAAAGAGGTTTCATAATGTTTTTGATATATATTGCTTATATGCAAGGGAACCTTAACATCTTCTCTATATATAGATTCATGTTGAATGATCTTCATATTTTCATGGATATATTCATGTTTTATTCCTTACTTGAAGGACTTCATACTAGTTTTCAAGATTATCATAAAACTAGTTGCGTATTTCTTTATTTTAGAAGAGTTTTTAATTATGTTAAAATTATTTTTAAATCCTATTTTTGAAAACTCCTTCCTTCCAAGGGCAGTTGGATGGGGCGAGCATACCTTGTATGCTTAAAAATTGAATATCTTTTATCATGTGCATGAATAGAGTAGTAGATATGAGTTATACACTTGATCCTCATTATATTTTCAATTGGTATCACAATTTATATTTTTATGTTTGCATACTTATATTTGTGTTTTCTATATTTGTATGCTTCAAACTTCAAATAGTATCAATTTCGATTGGTATTTACATTTTCATACATATATATATGATTTGATTGTGCTTACTTTATCTTTACATCTTAAAGCACAAATTATGTTTATGCTAAACTTAATTCAGTTCTTAATGTTAATTATTTTTCAATTGGTATCTTATATAAGCTTGTGCATTATTTTTATTAGTATTTCATAAAGGGGGAGAAATATTCGTGTTTTATCTTTCAATCAGTTTTATTTTCAATTGGTACCTTACTCCTATTCTTTATGATGAAAATACTTTGTTTTGATATATGCTAACATTTTCAATATTGGTATCAATAATCTTAAATTGGTATTATTCTCAATTTGGTATCCTTATTGCAAAATGAGTTGTGTTTACTCAGAATTTTGATTTATATTTTCATTTGGTTTTTTACTTTCAGTTGGCATGAAAATTTACGATATATATTTCAATTGATATCAAAAACATACAATATTTCATTTTCTATTTGTATCAAAAAATTTATAAGATATTTTCAATTGGTATCTTTTGGTATCTTAAAAAAATTTGTTTATTTTCAATTGGTATCATAAATTGGTATCATAATGTTTCGATATATACCTTTATTATAAATTGGTATATTTTCAATTGGTATCTTAAATATTATTTGATTTTTTTTAGCCCCTTTATTGATAAATTGACAAAAAGGGGGAGAAGTATTTTGAGAGTTTATATATGCATGTTTATTTTCTTGTTTAATACATATATGTTTTGTTTATGTAAAAAGGGGAGAAGTATTTGGAGAGTTTATTATGTTTATTTTCTCATTTATGCATGTATGTGTTGTTTAGTTCATGCACGTTATTGAATATCTTTATTGTTTATTATTATGCATGAGTTAAGGGGGAGCTTCTATGAAGCTTAACTTTATTCCATGCATATATAACTCCATGAGTTTTGTCATCATCAAAAGGGAGAGATTGTTGGTCCAAAGGCCTATCACTCTAATTTTGATGATCATTAACTCATGTAGTTATAGTTTACTAATAATCCTATGTTTAAATAGTTTCAGTGATTGACCAAAATATTAGTAGGCTGTTAGCTTCAACAAAGGAGTTTTGAAGCTTACACGTGTTAATTTAAGAGCTTGTGCGTCAAGATCGCATCTAGCACTCGGATTGAGTCAAGTTCATTGGATCGTGTTTGAATCGCGTCGACTTAGAGAAGGAGTCCTATAAGAATACCTCAGTATGTTTAGTTTATGTTTAGATCTTGTATAAAAGTAAATAGTATTGATATGCTCAAGTTCACATACACACACAAGTTTAAAGTTTGTTTTTATGTTTAACCGATTTTTAATTTCATATCAAAAATATAGATATATATCTTATATGTATATTGGATTCTATCTATATACAATGTGCTTCAAATTTATTTCAATATCTTATTTTTGTATTTACATGAGTTTTGGAGAAAACGATTTTTCATTTCAAAAATTCAAGTTTTAGAAAATACAGATTTTGTATTTAAGCCAAATTTTAATATCACAAAAATGGTTCAAATTGTTTATAATATGTGTTGAATTTTAGTCACACATATTTGTACTTCAAAGATCCTAAAAGAACTTATTTTGTGGAATTTATGTGTATTTTATGAGATTTTTTTAGAAGTTAAAAAGATCAAGTTTTTAATCTCCAAAATTTGTGATCTGGCCTTCTGCCAGTCGACCGGACCGATCGACCGATGTGTACAAACGTGCACGGCCTAATGGCTTGAGGGCCGGTCGACCGGGCTGATCGACTGTCCAGAGAGCCTTGATTTCTGGATCTGGCCCCGGTCACTGGGCGGTCGACTGGGCTGCTCTCTGGGTCCAGCCTCAGTCGACCGGGTCGACCGATAGCACAACGGTCGAAAATCCAACCGTTAGCCGGTCAACCGACAGCAGCCTCAGCTACTGATTTGGCCCAACGACTAGTTTTTAGAATAGGCTACAAATACCCATCCCTTTGGGCTGTTTTGAAAAAGAATTTTAAGAGTAAATTTTCATCTTTTTAAGTGTTTTAGCAACAAGTTTTCAAGAGTTTTTGGGCTAAAAGTTTTTATCTTTATTTATTTTAAAGGATTGGAAAAATCAAAGAAAAAGAGAAGCCTATGGGAATTATTTTTTATCTTCATTTCTATTTTATCCTTGAAGTTTTTCCAAGTATTTTCTTTGTGATTTATTTTCTAAACTCTTTATTTTCTCACACTTGAGCTATCATATCTATCCTATCTATAGGATTTTGTTTTGTGAGGAAAATTGGTTTGTGGTCTTTGAGATCACCAAGAGTTGTAGCCCTTCCCTTTGTTTTGGCTTTATGCCTTTCCCTCTAAGTGTAGAGGAGGTTGTGCAATTGGGTTTGTACCTATCCCTCTAAGTATAGAGGTGACTGTGGTTGTTTGGCTTTGTGCCTTGTCCCTCTTAGTGAGAGGTGATTGTGTTAGCTTTGTGCCTATCCCTCTATTGAGAGATTGATCTTGTATGGCTTAGTGTCTTGTCTCCTGTGTAGAGGTTGTTGTTGTTTGAGAGAGTTGTGTACTCTAAATTTGTATTACCTAAATCTTCAGTGGAGGTTCCCTGTGTGGAAAGTCCTGTGTGGACGTATAGTGGAAATCCTTCTGTGTGAAGGTGGGGATGCAGAACAGTGGCTCGAACCTCAAAACATATCTCAGTGTTTGTGATTGATCCACTATCTCTAAACTCTCTCTCTCTCTCTATTATATCTTGCATTGTTTCATATTGCTCATATCTTATATACTTTGTCTTGTTTGTTTGCCTCACTTATGTTGAACCAAGAGAGATTCATATAGCACCTCAACTCTTATTTAGAGAAATCTAGAGGAGTTAATCCAGAGTCCTTCACCGGGAATTCGGCTACACTCTTTGGTTATACTAAGTGTGTTTCAATTTGTTTTTAATTCTGCATCATTTGTCATTGGATTAGTCATACACTTATTCACCCCCCTCTAGGTGTATTTTTCAGGTATTATAGTATTTTCTAGTAATACTTAATTTAAACGCATATTTAGGAATGCAGAACCTTCGAAAATTTTGTTGTGGCGCCCGGACGGGAGAAGTTTTGATAATATACTTTGGCATCCGGATGATTCACCGTAATGGAATATGATTGATTCAAAGTTTCCTGATTTTGGGTCTGATGCAAGGAATATTTGACTAGGTCTTTCATCTGATGGAATGAATCCTCACGGTAACTGGAACAGTATACACAGTATATGGCCAGTTATTTTGACAATTAATAATCTTCCTCCTTGGTTGCACTGAAGTGCAAGTTTATAATATTGTCATTGCTAATCTCGGGTCCCAGACAACTGAAAAATATTATAGATGTTTATTTGTCACCTCTTATTGAAGACTTAAAGATGATATAGGAAGAAAGTGTTGAAGTATCGATGCATATCATCAAGCTATTTTCTATACCATAGGTCAACTAATCCAAGTTATAAGTCTACTTATGAAGCTATTTACAATAGTTTGCATATTTTTTCTGTTAAATTTTCTTGTTGTCATATATTATTAATTAGATTCTTATTTTCTTTACTGTGTTTCTTAAGAGGCACATGGATCTAGGGAATAACAGTGGAAGCGCTGGGAAAAAAGACCCGAGGCATCACTAAGATGGGTGACGTCATCTTATTAAGGAACCAGGGGGCAAGACATATCCGGTTGAATTCAGTGATACGGGTGTCTCACATGGACGGATCGACAAGAAATTAATGAGTTATGTCGGTTGCATTTTATGCCAATATGTGTCGATTGACATCAAGAATTTGAAAAACACCTAGAGGGGGGGTGAATAGGTGTGATTGCTAATCTTAAAATTTTTAACTCTCTAAATGCGGAACCTAAAACAAGTAAGGCTCAACTTAGTACAATTCAACAAGTGTAGCCGAATTCCTCTTGCGAGGCTCTGGACTAAACTCCTCTTGATTCCCCTTGATATGGGTTGAGGCGCTATGTGAAGCTCTTATTGGATGAGTACGGGATTGGCACACACAAGTATGAAATGGATGATATGAAGAATGATGCAAACACAATGATATATGGCAAGAATGACAAGCAAGCAAATAGTAGCACAAGAGAATTAAACAATATCACAAGTATGCAATAGAAAGCAATAAGGAGCTATTGAAAAGTAAAGAAAGAATTAGACGCAAAGGCAATCGCAAACAAAGTGATTTGTTTCGAGGTTCGAGCCACCGCTCTACTCCCCGCCTTCACCTCCGTGAAGGGTTTCCACTATCCACCGAGGACGCCTTTACAATTTGGTCTACCGAAGACCGAGCACCGAGCTCCACCGAGTACAAAGGACCTCTACCGAAGAGGTTGCTCCACAAGGAAAGGATTACAAGAACAAAGTGATCACAACAAGATCACTACACTATTTCTCAAACTCTTTTACAAACACTCTCACTTCAATTACAACTTCACTATAGAATGAGTATTGGATTTTTGGCTCTATGAAGTGTGGTGAGAAAAACTTCAATTGTAGAGTGATATTAGTAATCAAACATAACTGAAAAACAAGCTCAAAAGGAATTGGAATGAAAGCTTTAAACTCTTTTCTTTTCTCTTTTGAAAACAAAACAAACTTGAGGATTTTTCTTAGTGATATGCAAGAGAGACTTCTCCTCTATTTATAGGGTTAGAAAATAGGTTAAAAACAATTTCTTTACACCTAATTTGACCTGCAAAAGCTCCCCAACAACTCTCCAAAAATCTGTTAAAGCTGAAAACAAAAACAGTTTTTCAGAATAGCCCAAAGAGGAAAAAGCCGTTAGGCTATAGCAGGCTTGGCGGTCGACCGGTTTGGTCGACCGTCAGGCCAGCTGCAAAGAGCCGTTGGCTCTCGGTCGACCGGTCCGGTCGACCGTCCAAAAAGAGGAAACACAGTTTCCTTCTTCCGGTCGACCGGTCCGGTCGACCGAAACAAACTGTGAGCAATTTGCTCTCCGTCGGTCGACCGGTCCGGTCGACCGACAGACATGCACGAACAGTGCATGTCCAGACACATCGCCGGTCGACCGGGCCGGTCGGCCGGAGTTGCCTGAAACAGAAAAACTGGGCTGGTTTTTGAGTTAGAAAAATTTTGAGAAATATTTTAAAAATACATATAACTAAGTATTATGCAGAAAATAGTTTATACACATGTTTTATACAAGATTTTCAAGATATAAAGCTTTTGGTACATGTATATATAAACTAAGCATAAAACTTAGAAATAACCTTTTTAAAACATAGGAAATATATGAAACAAGTGTGTGTGCAAATCCTAGAGCCAAATTTCATATACTCAAACTTTAACATTCTATTTCTTACAATATTTCTAAGACTTCAAGATCTTCAATAGGCTTCTTCATATGATCTTAACACTTGTTCCTTGAGCCCAATTTGAGTTGACTTGAGTCCAAATCCTTGTATTTGTGAGAGAAGACTTCTAGAATGAATAGAAATCTGAAACACACTTAAACAACAAATGTTATTAGTACAAATAACTAATATGTTTTGTAATCATCAAAATACACTAATCATGGGTGATTGTAACCTTGGGCCAACAATCTCCCCCTTTTTGATGATGACAAAACATATAGGTTATTTAAATAAACATGGAAGAGGAGTTTGGAAAACTCCCCCTCAAATAATGCTATGTATAAAAATTGGACTATTGAAAGCACAATACATAAAGCATTCAATGTACAAAAGTTTTGTCAAAAACTTAAATAAACAAACTTTCTTTTTCTACATAAAATAAAACTCAAATAATATCAAAACTAAATATCAAACTAAACTTATTCTCCCCTTTTTGTCATACATCAAAAAGGGTTAAAATACCAATTGAAAAAATTTTATTTTTAAGAATCCATAATGCAAACATTCAACTCACCACAAATAAATGAAAATCTAGCATAGTCTAATGGTTTAGTAAAAATATCGGCAAGTTGAAAATCGGTAGAACATATTCAATAACAATATCACCTTTCTCATAATGATCTCTAAGAAAGTGATACCTAATGTCAATGTATTTGGTTTTACTATGTTGATTTGCATTCTTTGTCATGTGAATAGTACTAGTATTATCACAAAATATTTTAACATGATCAAAGTGTAAATCATAGTCGAGGAGAGTATGTTTCATCCAAAGAACTTGTGCACAACAAGCTCCGGCTGCAACATACTCCGCCTCGGCGGTTGATAGGGCTACCGAATTTTGCTTTTTGGAAGACCAAGATACAAGACAATTACCTAAGAATTGACATATTCCACTTGTGCTATTCCTATCTACCCTACAACCCGCATAGTCGGCATCCGAAAAACTCTTCATTTCAAATAATCCGGTTTTAGGATACCACAAACCCATTTCAATAGTGCCCTTAAGGTATCTAATTATGCGTTTAACCGCAATTATGTGAGACTCTTTAGGACAAGATTGAAAACGTGCACAAAGACAAACGGAAAACATAATATCCGGCCTACTAGCCGTCAAATAAAGTAAACTACCAATCATGCTACGATATAATTTAATGTCTACACTTTTACCTTGTTCATCCTTGTCAAGCTTTGTAGTTGTTGCCATGGGAGTTTTGCTTACTTTCGATCCTTCAAGC
Organism: Agave tequilana; assembly: GCA_038442645.1. NCBI lineage: Eukaryota > Viridiplantae > Streptophyta > Magnoliopsida > Asparagales > Asparagaceae > Agave > Agave tequilana. The sequence continues at coordinate 18,872 of JAVJIF010010932.1, read as the reverse complement.
CCAAACCTTTTGATTAGTTCCTTTGTGTACTTGGCTTGATTGATGAAGATCCCATCCTTCTTTTGCTTGATTTGGAGTCCAAAGAAATAGTTGAGCTCCCCCATCATAGACATTTCAAATTCATCCTTCATGCATGACTCAAAAGCTTTGCAAAGAGATTCATTAGTAGAACCAAAAATATCATCCACATAAATTTGCACAATAAGAATATCCTTTTCTACATGTTTTGTAAACAAAGTTGTGTCAATTTTACCTTTCTTAAAATCATTTGAAATCAAAAATGAAGAAAGTCTTTCATACCAAGCCCTAGGGGCTTGTTTTAAACCATAAAGAGCTTTATCTAATTTAAAAACAAAATCCGAATGTGTAGGATCAACAAACCGGGGGGTTGTTCAACATACACCTCCTCTTCAATAAATCCATTTAGAAAAGCACTTTTAACATCCATTTGAAATAATTTGAAATCTTTATATGAGGCAAATGCTAGTGTCATCCGTATGGCTTCAAGCCGTGCTACGGGTGCAAAGGTTTCTTCAAAATCGATCCCTTCGATTTGAGTGTAACCTTGGGCAACTAACCTAGCCTTGTTTCTAACTACATTACCCGATTCATCCAACTTGTTCTTAAAGATCCACTTAGTACCAATTGTTGGTCTATCGTGGGGCCTAGGTATAAGGTACCAAACTTGATTGCGCTCAAATTGATTGAGCTCCTCTTGCATGGCTAGCAACCAATATGAATCGGCCTCGGCTTCGAGGACATTTTTGGGTTCAATATGAGAAATGAATGCATAGTTACCACAATAGTCATGAAGTCTAGAGCGAGTAGTTACCCCTTTTGATACTTCACCTATGACGAGGTCCTTGGGATGATGTGGATTGTATCTCCAATCCTTTGGTAGTAGTTGAGTAGGCTCCACCTCATGTGTTTGATTTTCATTTCCTTGTGCCTCTTCCACCTTAGCTTCGCTTTCTTCATCATCCTTTGGTTTGTCTCCCATAGTAGAAGCATCCTCCAAGGTCACTTTCTCCAAACCTTCATCCAATGCATCTATTTCTACAACATTCTTAAAAAACTTGTTAGATTCCTCAAACTTAACATGAATAGACTCTTCAATAGTCAAAGATGATCTAATGAAAACTCTATAAGCCTTACTAGTGTTTGAGTAACCTACAAAAATAGCCTCATAAGATCTAGCATCAAACTTTCCTAAATTTTTTGTATTTAAAACAAAACATTTGCAACCAAAAACTTTAAAATAGGAAACATTAGGTTTTCTAGAAAAATACATTTCAAAAGAAGTTTTAGTAGTATTTTTACACAAGAAAACACGATTTGATATATAGCATGATGTATTAACGGCCTCGGCCCACAAATAATGTGGTAGACCATATTCACTTAGCATTGTCCTAGCCATCTCTTGTAATGTTCTATTTTTCCGTTCAACTACTCCATTTTGTTGTGGAGTTCTAGGACAAGAAAGTTCATGCTTTATTCCATGTTCATCACAAAAAGTGGTAAAGGGTTGGTTAATGAATTCACCTCCTCTATCACTTCTTATTCTCAAAATCGAAACATCTTTTTCTTTTTCAACTCTTTTCTTAAAAGTTTGAAAATAAGGAAATGCTTGGTTTTTGTGTTCAAGAAAGAAAACCCAAGTAAATCTTGAAAAGTCATCAACCAAAACATAAGCAAATCTATTCCCATTTAGACTTTTGGTTTGTGTAGGGCCAAAAAGATTCATATGGATTAACTCCAAAGGACGTGATGTCATGATATCCTTAATTGACTTGAAAGAAGACTTAGTTTGTTTCCCAAATTGACATGTGTCACAAACTCGGTCCTTTTCAAAATTCAAGGAAGGAATACCTTTCACCATTTCCTTTGTGTTTAACCTAGAAATGTGATCAAAAGAAATATGCCTTAATCTCCTATGCCACAACCAAGAGTCATCATCGAGGGCTTTCAAACAAGTAATATTACAAGACATATTAACATAACAATCATATAAACATTACTTTCACGAAAACCGAAAAATACACCAACATTAGAAGTTCTATCAATTACTTTACAAGCAACATTATCAAAAACAATATCAAAACCTTTATCACAAAGTTGACTAACACTCAAGAGATTATGCTTGAGGCCATCAACTAAAACTACATTTTCAATTAAAGGAGAGGTGCCAAGTTTTACATTACCAATACCGATGATTTTACCCTTGGCGTCATCTCCGAAGGTGACGGTGCCACCTTCATGATATCTTGATAGGGTTGCAAAGTTGTTGATGTCCCAAGTCATGTGCCTTGAGCAACCGCTATCAAGATACTACAATCCTCTACGTCGTTGGGATTTGGAAAGTACCTACATCATTTAACAAAATTGTTGATTTTGGTACCCAAACTTTCTTGGGTCCTTTAAAGTTAGTGCCTCGAACCCAAACATTATGACGTGAAACGTTTAATCTATCATAGCAAAAATTGGCTAAGTGCCCTTTCTGTCCACAATGTGAACATGAGAACACTCTACCATACATGAATGCATGATGTGTATGTGTAGTGTGAGCATGTTTTGGGGTTTTACCATGTTGTTTAGGTTGTGTAGTATGAACATGAACATGAGCATGAGCATTTTTCTTTGGGGCTTGTTTCTTAGGAAACATAGCCTCAATTTTCTTCTTGTTAAACTCACAATCTTTCAAAACAACACTTAATGAGTCTAATCTTTCTTTAAGCAAAGAAACTTCATTAGAATCAATTAGTGGGGCCTTACCTTTGCAAGAAATCTTATATTTTTCAAAATCATTTTTGGTAGTGGCCAAAGTGGAAACCAAATCATCTTTTTCCTTTGTAAGAGTAAAAACTTGAAGACTTAAAGATTCATTATCCTTTTTCATTTTAAGATACTTTTTCTTAAGAAATCATAGTTTTTTGACAACTCAACAAAAGCCTCTTCTAACACATCCATAGAAAGTTCATTATCATGAGAAGGGGAAGAGGTTACCTTGCTTGTGCCTTCATTAGCCATGAAGCACATGTTGGCGGTGTCTATTTCTTCCTCGGATTCGGTCTCCGAATCCCAAGTTGCCTTCATAGCCTTCTTCTTGTAGGGCTTCTTTGAAGTGGAGGGCTTAGCTTTGTCCGGACACTCCGCAACAATGTGTCCGGGCTTTTGGCAATTGAAACAAGTGATCCTTCTTTCTTCTTTGCCTCCTTGCCATCTTCTTCTACCTTGATACTTCGCCTTGTTGTACATCCTCCGGACGTTCTTAACAAGGAGTGAGAGCTCTTCATCATCTTCTTCTTCTTCATCGTCTTCATCGGAGTGTGTAGCTTGACTCTTGAAGGCGATAGTCTTCTTTTTGGAAGGCGCCATATCCTCCCTTGCTTTCCTTTCCATCTCATGGGTTTTGAGGTTCCAATGAGACCTATAAGCTCCATCTCTTCATTGTCGTTGAGTTCCTTCAAGGTTGTTGCTTTAACTTCCCATGAAGGAGGAAGAGCTCGGATGATCTTCCTTACTCTTTGATCATTGTTGATATCTTCACCTAAAAAAGAGAGTCCATTAGTAATCTTGGTAAATCTTGTAACCATATCATCTATGGTTTCATTTTCTTGCATGCTAAATGTTTCATATTGGGACCGAAGAAGGTCAATCTTAGCCTTCTTTACTTGTGAGGTCCCCTCATGTGTGACTATCAAGTGTGACCAAATCTCATATGCGGATTTGCAATGGATAACCCTAGAAATGTCATCATCATTAAGGGCTTGTAGAAGTGCATAGTGAGCTTTGGCATTGGCATCGAATTCCTTAGTCTCTATTTCGGACCAAGTGGATTCGTCACCGGGGGGTACACTAAAGGACTTAGTCACGGCTTTTGCAACTCGGCTACCTAGAGATTGCAAAAACACGGTCATCTTAACTTTCCATATGGGAAAGTTAAGTCCATCAAACTTAGGAGGGGTCTTAATTCCATCGGCCATTTTTACTATATGAATATGAATGAAATGATTAGCAAATTAGGATCTTCTCTAAGGTTGTTAAACCAAATCCTAGAGTCCAAGCTCTGATACCAATTGAAAAACACCTAGAGGGGGGTGAATAGGTGTGATTGCTAATCTTAAAAATTTTTAACTCTCTAAATGCGGAACCTAAAACAAGTGAGGCTCAACTTAGTACAATTCAACAAGTGTAGCCGAATTCCTCTTGCGAGGCTCTGGACTAAACTCCTCTTGATTCCCCTTGATATGGGTTGAGGCGCTATGTGAAGCTCTTGTTGGATGAGTACGGGATTGGCACACACAAGTCTGAAATGGATGATATGAAGAATGATGCAAACACAATGATATATGGCATGAATGACAAGCAAGCAAATAGTAGCACAAGAGAATTAAACAATATCACAAGTATGCAATAGAAAGCAATAAGGAGCTATTGAAAAGTAAAGCAAGAATTAGACGCAAAGGCAATCGCAAACAAAGTGATTTGTTTCGAGGTTCGAGTCACCGCTCTACTCCCCGCCTTCACCTCCGTGAAGGGTTTCCACTATCCACCGAGGACGCCTTTACAATTTAGTCTACCGAAGACCGAGCACCGAGCTCCACCGAGTACAAAGGACCTCTACCGAAGAGGTTGCTCCACAAGGAAAGGATTACAAGAACAAAGTGATCACAACAAGATCACTACACTATTTCTCAAACTCTTTTACAAACACTCTCACTTCAATTACAACTTCACTATAGAATGAGTATTGGATTTTTGGCTCTATGAAGTGTGGTGAGAAAAACTTCAGTTGTAGAGTGATATTAGTAATCAAACATAACTGAAAAACAAGCTCAAAGGAATTGGAATGAAAGCTTTAAACTCTTTTCTTTTCTCTTTTGAAAACAAACAAACTTGAGGATTTTTCTTAGTGATATGCAAGAGAGACTTCTCCTCTATTTATAGGTTAGAAAATAGGTTAAAAACAATTTCTTTACACCTAATTTGACCTGCAAAAGCTCCCCAACAACTCTCCAAAAATCTGTTAAAGCTGAAAACAAAAACAGTTTTTCAGAATAGCCCAAAGAGGAAAGAGCCGTTAGGCTATAGCAGGCTTGGCGGTCGACCGGTCCGGTCGACCGTCAGGCCAGCTGCAAAGAGCCGTTGGCTCTCGGTCGACCGGTCCGGTCGACTGTCCCAAAAGAGGAAACACAGTTTCCTTCTTCCGGTCGACCGGTCCGGTCGACCGAAACAAACTGTGAGCAATTTGCTCTCCGTCGGTCGACCGGTCCGGTCGACCGACAGACATGCACGAACAGTGCATGTCCAGACACATCGCCGGTCGACCGGGCCGGTCGGCCGGAGTTGCCTGAAACAGAAAAACTGGGCTGATTTTTGAGTTAGAAAAATTTTGAGAAATATTTTAAAAATACATATAGCTAAGTATTATGCAGAAAATAGTTTATACACATGTTTTATACAAGATTTTCAAGATATAAAGCTTTTGGTACATGTATATATAAACTAGGCATAAAACTTAGAAATAACCTTTTTAAAACATAGGAAATATATGAAACAAGTGTGTGTGCAAATCCTAGAGCCAAATTTCATATACTCAAACTTTAACATTCTATTTCTTACAATATTTCTAAGACTTCAAGATCTTCAATAGGCTTCTTCATATGATCTTCAACACTTGTTCCTTGAGCCCAATTTGAGTTGACTTGAGTCCAAATCCTTGTATTTGTGAGAGAAGACTTCTAGAATGAATAGAAATCTGAAACACACTTAAACAACAAATGTTATTAGTACAAATAACTAATATGTTTTGTAATCATCAAAATACACTAATCATGGGTGATTGTAACCTTGGGCCAACAGAATTGGCGTGATGTCCCAAGAGATGAACAATATCTAAGATGATCTTTCTGTAAGTAAATTCAAAATAATTTAATTGTCTATATTAATTATATTAATTATTTACTAACATTAATATTTTATTTGGTTTGTCATAGACTGTGTTTGACTTGGATGATAGTAAAAGGCATACCTTTATAAGGTCAGCGGGAAAGATGTGAAGAAAGTTCATCATCATAGGTGAAATCCAAGCCCTATGGGACATTATGAATTTATTGAGGTGGATGTCTGGGAACGCTTTGTGGCCCAACGTTCTACTGCAGATTTTCAGGTCTACACATAAAGACAAAATTGTTTTATATTTGCATTGATCAATTCATGATATTTTAATTCTTAATATTTTTTAAAAAAAAGCTTTAAGTAAAAAGAATAAAGAAATCTGAGATTTGAACATGTATACCCACCTTCTATCTCGGAAGGGATATGCCTAGCTTGAGCAATATCTGGTAAGAGTGTTTTTTGATTGTTTATTTTTAATATTTTTTTAATCTTTTATGGATTATTACTTGCAACTTGTCTACATATATTGTATAACAGCTATCCCAGAGATTGAGTGAAGAAGGTTCCACGAAATCCTCAATTCCCCGATATGAGCTTTGGATTCAAGCTAAGATTCAGAAAGACAGTTCATATATTAATGATCAAAGTCAATCTATTGTAAGTGAAATTATAAGTTTTTACAAGGAACTTTTCATAATGTGATAACAAATAATTGTTTTTAGACTTTTATAACTGTTGATTATAATTTCTTTCTACAAGACCTTCTTTCTTAGTCAGCGATCAAGGGGGACATTCATCCATTCGCGATGAATGACATTTTAACCATGGCAATGGGTAAGCCCGAGCACCAGCCGTGTTAGAAGCACCAGAGAAGGGGCTACCATTAATAATTACTTTCATGCACCTCACCGACACCGCAGCACTAATATAGATGATGAAGTTGCTAGATTGGTGGAAAGTAAACTTGCAAAAGGGAGAAGCTTCAAGAAGAGGCCTGGAAGAGGCAAGAAAAAGACTTGAAAGCTTCTTTTACATTGCAATTAAAAGAAATGCGACAGGAGATACAAGGGAAGACGCAGAGTAGTTATCTGCCACAATACCACTATCCTCATCCACCACAAAACAGCAACGAAAGTTGCTCAATTGAAAAGGAATTATCCTCAATTCCTGAGGTAATCTTATTAATTTGATTATCACCACTGGTTCTATTCCGTTACACATATACATGTACACACACGTATATAATTTGGTTATCACCAATGGTTCTCTTTCGGTTAATTTGACATCACTTATCTGTTATGGTTAATTTGACACCACTTTTATATTATTTGATTGTCACAATGTGGTTCTCTTCGGTTACTTTGGCCATAAAAAAGGCAACCATGTTGTGGCGCACGGAAGAGCTTTCAGCACTTGTAATGATCAAGTTATTCACACCGGGCCACTTGGATCTAATAATGTAAGAGTGATCATAGTCGATCTAGTGGATATGGATGCTCTTCTACTGATTCTACGTGATGAGATTACAATTGTCCATGATGCTATTGGAGTTTTCATTTCTTGGCGGAAGAAACTTGTCACTTTGGATGCCCGGGTATGTTTATCAAATTGAAAGTACAAGTCTTAATTTTAAAATAAATATTTATAATTTTTAATGTTAATTTTGACTAATAACCATTGTATCGTGACAGAAAATGGTTAAAGGGAAAGAGATGACACACCTTGAGACTCCAAGGAGCGACCACCATTCCATTCGGTCACCCGAGCTAATGCAGCCTACGTCAGAAAGTGATAGCAGCTGGCGGGAGTCACAGCGTTCAGGAGGGTCATGGGAGATGGAAACATAGTCACCGTTCCTATCAATATAGATGCATTTGGAGCGAAGCTTATGCCCATAACCCTCGAACGTAATGACCTCGAAAGGTTCATTGCCCAGATGGAGATTAGCGCTGCATGCATTTGTGTCTTTATGAAATGAGTCATAAAAGTTTATTCATTTTTACGAATTAAATAATAATTATTTTATATTTCATTAATCTTGGTAATTTTAGAAAATTTTAGGTCTTTATATGATTGGATAGTGGATGTGGGTTTTAGTCCCTTGTATGGCTTTATTTGTCCATATCATATCGCATATGACCTTACCCATAAAGATGATACAGTCAACAAGGCTAAATATGTCACATCTGCAATGTTAAAAGGTGGAGCGACCTGGCAGTTGCATCTTGCACCATACAATATAGGGTAAGTAGTAATCTTTTATAAATAAAATTCGATTGTTATTTAATTTAATTTCTCATATATGAATTTATCTTACAACTCACATTGGACTTTATACATGATTGACCCATCACTCGATATTGTGTATTGGTTGGAATTATTGGGGCGATGTCTGAAAACCAATTAAGAAACTAATTAGCTTTTGAATGTTAATCTTATATATGTTTGACTTGTGAATGTTCGAACCAATTAAGAAAATTTCATACCGTATATAAATATTTATTAATACTAAACTTTAATTTTTGAATTTTATGAATAGGGCTCTCACCATGTATATGAGTCAAACCAATCCAACGCGACGGGGTAAACTTGCTTCATGGAGGAAGATTCAGGTAATTCTTTTAGAAATTGATTATAAAATTTTAAGTTTTTTTACTTTTATATTTACAAAAATATTTTTTTTTTCTTTGTATTGTCCCCATCAACCCGATTCTATCCAATGCAAATATTATGTTACAAGGTTTATGCGTAAAATTGTCACATTACAAATGAACCCAATTCCAAGAAAGGTATTAATCATATGTATGTTTATTAGTGTTAACGTTAGTGTTATAATTATATTTTTCTTTTTTTTTATATTTTGTTTGTATCTAAATCATAGTTCTGTTTTTTTTAATGTTGTTAAAATTAACAAAAATATCGATATGACGTGGAAAAAAATTCATTTTTAATGCCGGTTGTAAGGAAAACTGACGTGGAAAATAGTTTTTTTTTCCACGTGAAAAATAAATTATTTCAAACTATAACTGATATTCCATGTCGGTTAGTAATCGACTAATAACCTACGTAGACTTTTTACGTCGCCCACATATACACCGACTTCTAAACCGATGTTTATAGTTTACCACGGCGGTTTTAAACCAACATGGTATTCTTTTTTTTGTACTAGTGTCTTGAACTATTTCTAACCCCTCGCACCCATTTGAGATTTGCGCTCATCCTCGACCACACGTCTTGCGTGCTTTAAATTCCAGGTTCCACAACCTCAAATTAAAAGACAAAATGCTATCATTAACTCGGCTTCTCAGTCCCTTAGCCCAAACGCCTTAGGACAAGAACTTTATGTTGAACCCAATTCGGCACACAATAGAGCTCTCTACCTTGGTAGCTCAAACTCTCCTTACAAGCCTCCGAGAATGCTGCCAGGACCCTCTTACCTTCTGCCCGGAGTTGCACAATCGCTTCCCCTCTATTTCAAAAGACTCCGATATTCAACTCTCCCACATTCGAATACAAGATTCACTCCATCGAAATTGATCTATATTATTTCAAGTATCTATAAATCAAAAATTAAGTGTTTTGAATATTTTTTGTCCATCCATCAAGCGGCGCAAAATGGACGGCCGAAAGTAATGAGTTAGTTAGATTTTTATCTTTAGACATACAAATTCTCGATCCAGTCATTTCATTATGATCTAAACATTTAAAAACTCCTAGAAATCAATTTTTCAAATGTTCTATACCGTTAAACTAACCAACTCACTGTTTAGCCCGTCCGTTTTTTTCCTACTTATTAGATAGGCAAATATAGATACTTGAAATAATATAAAACAACTTTAACGGAGTAGATCTTTTATTCAAATATTGAAAAGACAACATGTTTGTTGACTTTCTCGTCACGAGCCCCGCGCGCGCAGAAGCCACGCTGCATGCACAACTCACGGCAATCCTCCCATCCAGAAGAAATTGCTCCTCCGCACTATATTGCTCGAGAAGCCGCACGAGCGGCCGCCTGCTGAACAAGCCCGCGAGCAAAATCTTCATTATAATTTTACAGAAACATTAATATTTGTTAGTTTGATAGATGAGACCGAGCGACGAGTATGAGCCCGGATATACAATTCAGTTAAATTACTACCCCTTAATTAACTCCACGAGGAGTCTTCGCTCACACTAGATTTTATAAAATAATGAAATAGTACATATAATTTGTAACTTTTTATATATATTTCTTTTTTCAGAATTATTTTACTAGCATAAAGATACTTTTAAGTTCTAATAACTTACTTGATTTATTAGAGGTTATAAGTTCTAAGTCTTGATGGTGCAATATTATATTTTTATTTTTCTCTCTTAGCATATTACATTTACACCCACACTGTTATTACATATACTCTCACATAGGAAAAATTTCTTGCATCCGCCACTGGACATAGATAAAAGATATTCATTCCTTCAGGTACCCACGAGACACCCAGTTTTGATTAGAGACTTTCACTTGTCACTTTAATTACCACTCCAGAGATCGTAGTTGCTAATCAAATAGCAAGCAGAAAGCAAATTAATTAGTTTGTAATAAATTAAGTTTAGAGTGCAGAAAAATCAACAAGAGTGGAGACACATGCAAGAGTTAATGGTATCTTAAGCAAAGGGACAAATTGCATCAAGTCCTAATCATTTTCTTAATTACTAGTTTAATTATCAATTAATTAATATCTCTGACAGACATTAGCTTACGATCACTCGTTTATCAAAGCTAATAGCTGTCCATCATGGTGGTCCAAACACTAATGGTCTGACCAAATCAAGATTAATTAAGTTAAAAATTAAAAAAAGGAAATGTTTGTTCCTTTCAATTCTGGGAAACTGTCGGTGGGAGAGCTCCTTTCTTTTTGTGGACACAAGTCAAGGACGTGGCACACTTGATCAGATGCCGTGAATTGACAAAAATGTCCCCGGCACAATGCCCCTAAACAGTGGATTAAGACTTAAGCATCATCAATATATCATCAATAACAATTATTTAACAGTTTCCTTTGTACCCAATCTAAGATCTAGACGCGAACACACAAAGACATAATTAAGATTGTTAAAATATAAATATCTTAACCCTCACCTCAACTTTAGAGTTTTGATGTATTGACGGAAACTTTAACATGATATCAGAGAAACACAGACTTTAATAAGACATAATTTAGTCAGAGTGAATTAGATTCTGAGAGTTTTGATTCATCTTTTATGCATCCCTAACATTTGAGAACTTGTATGCAAAATCACACACTGTTTAAGTAAGGGCATGCTTGTTTGGCCTAAGTTAGAGAAAGATCTCATGAAGATAAAGGTCTTCATCTAGCTTAGTTGTTTAGTTGGTCGGGAAGAGTTCTTCCCCACCTCTCCTCCATTGATGTTGTGCTAATGTGGCGGGATTTGTTTTAAACTTTTTTCAAATAGCTGAGCTGAGGGTAGAACCGCATATTGTTCCACAATTTTCCTGCAATATATTACACTAGTATAGAAATAGGCTTCCACGTCGCCCATTCCACGGCAGTTTTACACGAAACTGACGTGGATCAAAAGGCGGTGGTAATTTTAAAATTTGATGAAGAATACGCAGTTTTGAAATACATTTAGAGAGAGGTGAATAGATATTATGTTAATCAAATGCAAGTTAAAAACTACTTATGATGAATGATGCAAACTGGTCACTCAAAATAAGAATTGAAGCCGAATTTCCGTGAATGACTCTAAAACTTCTCCTCTTAATTCCTCTAGATTATGCGTTGAGGTGCTCAACTACCTCTTTGTTGAGATGAGTAAAGACCGATAATAAAAGTAATGAAATGAAAGCAATAATAGTATGCAAGATGAACAACCACACAAGTATAAATAATGAAAAGCAATAGAGAGAAAGACACAAGCAATCGCAAACACAAAAAATTTGTTCTGAGCTTCGAGCCACAGCTTCATGTCCCCGCCTTCACCACTATGAAGGATTTCACTATCCACTAAGGGACTTCCACAAAGGGATCTTACAATAAGAAATTACAATTGGTCTACACAAGGCATGAGTACACAACTCCACCACTCAACCTTCTACACAGGAGGGAGAACAAAGCTAATTGAGGTTACAAAGCTCTTGGTGATCAAACAAGATCACAAAAACTCTCTCTTACAACTTTCTATAGAGTAGAATATAAAATGAAGCTCAAAAAGTTAAGTGAGAGAAGAAATTCAGCTAGAAAGAAATTAAGAGCTTCAAAACCAGCTGAAATAGCTTTGAAAAGATTGAACTTGAAGATTGGAAGCTAGAAAAACTTTTCTCTTTTGAAACAAACTTGAGTTTATATGAAAACTTATAAACTTGTGTTTTAAAACTAAACCCCATGACCCATGAATATAGGCAATAGATAAATACTATTAGTTAAGCATATCAGGCCATTTGGGGTGAGATTTGACACATAGAAACTATAAATGCCTGTTGGAATTCACTAAAAACTAAACAGATTTAAAAACTAGGCGTTATGCAGACTTGGCAACCGACCGGCCGGTCAACCGGCAGTTCAAACCAAAAAGAGCTGTTGGCTCCGGTCAACCAGATCTAACCAAGGCCAAAATGGGTGCCAGTCGATGGATCGGTAGGTCAACCACAAGGGATAGCGGTCGACTGATCGGTCGACCGTTAACGTGCACAAACATACATGGCCTCTTGCCAGGGGTTCAGTTGACCGAGCGGTCGAACGACCAGGCCCGAAATAGGAACGATCAACTGACCTGGCCTGAAAATTTTCTAAATAATTTTGTATGAGTTTTGAAGGGGAAAATTCATGTATGGGCAAAGAGATACAAGTTCTAAACTAAGTTATAAATTTTTTTAAAAATATGGAACATATATCAAGAGCAAACATGTCAAAAAACCAATACAAAATAAACTGTATTTTTGAAAATGTGTATTTTTGTGTGTGAAACTTTTTGAGCATCAATTCTACGTTCTACACATTAACACATTAATTTCTTACAAGGTTCTAAGCGACTACAAGATCTTCAAGCGTGCTTCTCCACAAGCGATGTTTGAGCTTCAATCCCATGCTTGAGTGCCTTCGAGCCAAAAACATCTTCCTCTTTTGAAAGAAACATATAAGATCTACTAGAACCCTGAAACACACCAAACACTTGAACTTGATTAGTACTAAATAACCTCATAATTTTGTTATCATCAAAATAAGAAACCGGTGATTGTAACCTTTGGGCCAACAATCTCTCCTTTTTGATGATGACAAAACATATGAGTTATTTAAAATAAATGATAGGAAAGAGCTTTTGAAAAAGCTCCCCTCAAGTTATGCTTATCTATCAAGTACAAGTAATCAATATGACTATCATATTGAAAAAGAAATTATAAGCAAATTATATGAATGTATATATGAAAGATATTACAATGTATAACAATATGCATAAAAAGTCTTCCATCCTTCCAATCTTCCTACCACCAAAAACATATGCAATGAGTGATGACAATAAATTAAAGCATTGCATATAAGCATGGAATGGATATACTTGATACCAAAACAAAACTAACAATAATAATAACTCAACAAATACTTCTCCCCTTTTTGTCATGCATCAAAAAGGGTAAACAAACTATCAATTAGAAAACACATAAACAAACATAATTTTAACATAATGAAAAACTCATGAATCTATAATGCACATTTAATTCTCCACAAATAAAAGAAAACTATTGAAATCTAGTAACTTAGTAAAAATATCTCCTAGTTGAAAATCAGTAGAAACATAATCAATATCAATATCTCCTTTCTCATAGTGATCTCTAATCTCTAAGAAAGTGATATCGAATCTCTAAGTGCTTTGTCTTATTATATTGATTTGTATACTTGGTCATATGAATGATACTAGTATTATTATAAAATATTTTAATATGATCATAATACAAATCATAGTCAAGCAGAGTATGTTTCATCCAAAGGACTTGTGCACAACATACCCCGGCTGCAACATACTCCACTTCAGCAGCTGAGAGAGCTACAAAATTTTATGTCTTGGAAGACCATGAAACGAGACAATTGCATAGAAATTGACAAGTTGTACTAGTGTTCTTCCTATCCACTCTACAACTGGCATAGTCGGCATCCGAATAACTCGTCATGGGAAATTGTCCAATCTTCGGATACCACAAGCCCATTCCAATAGTGCCCTTAAGATATCTAATAATGTGTTTTATCGCAATTAAGTGAGACTATTTAGGACAAGATTGAAATCTATCACATAGATTACACTAAACATAATATCTGTCCTACTAGCTGTAAAGTAAACTACTAATCATGCTTTTATAGAGTGTAATGTCTACATTTATACCTTGTTCACTCTTGTCAAGCTTTGTTGCAGTAGCCATGGGAGTCTTACTTAGCGTTGCATCTTGAAGCTCAAATCTCTTGATAAGTTCTCTTGTGTATATGACTTGATTTATAAAAATCTCATCACTCTTTTACTTGATTTGGAGTCCAAGGAAGTAGTTTAGCTCTCCCATCATAGACATCTCAAACTCGTTCTTCATGCATGATTTAAAATCTTTACAAAGTTTTTCATTAGTAGATCCAAAAATAATATCATCAACATAAATTTTGTAACCCCCTGCTCCCTGATGTACGTATCACAGTATCAGTACGCGATACGACGTATAATATTGATTTGACCTCTCTGGTAGTTAGATTTAGTTTATTTTAGTTTCAAATATTATTTTCTAATATTTTAGATTTTTCAGAATTTTCTGGAATTTTTCTGGATTATTTGAAAAATCTCAGTAGTCGGTGTCGACCGATGATGGTAATCGGCTCTATGATTTTTAATTCACAAATGGAGTTGAATTTAGGGAATCGGCTTTCACCTTATATCTTAGAATCATATTTTTATGTTAAGATATTTTTGGGGATTTTTCTGAATTTATCGAAAATCGGGCGAAACCGGTGTCGCCCAATATGGCGAAATCTTCCAGGATTTTTAATTTGTAAACTGGATGGAATTTATTTAAACCGTTTTCACATTACATCTCAGGATAATATTCTCTATTTTTTTTATTTTTTTGGCACCATTCGGAAGTAGTCAATTTTTGACCCAATTATAATATTAATTAAATATTATAAAATCTTTTTACTTCCCTTCCTTTTCTTTTTCTCCCTTCTTCTTCATGTCTCTGGAGACATCTTCCACCGCCTTACACATCTCCACCTCCTTCTCTCTCTTCTTTCCCCCATAAAAACTCTCAATTGCTCTCTCTCTCTTCCCCATCTATTCTCTCTCTCTCATCTAATTCACAAACCCTCTCTCTCTCTCTTTTCCCCCTCTCTCACTGTTCCAGGCCGAGGTGGGCTTGACCCACGCCCGCGGCCCGGCCAAGCGCCGCCCGGGCGCTGCCGACCCCCAGCCCGGCGCGCAGCCGGTGGCGCGCGTCCTCGGCCGACACCACCGCGCCCCCAGCCCTGGGCGCCGCCCCTCCTCTTCCTCCCCTTTTCTTTTTCTACTTTTTCTTCTTCTTCTTCATCCCATTTTTCTTCTCTCTCTCTCTCTCTCTCTCCATCCTTATCTCTCTTTTTTCCTCTCTGTTCCGCTAGGTGCCACCGCCGGCGAGGTGCCGCCGCCGGCCAGGCGGAGTGCTGGCCGGCCTTCGCCGTGGACCAGCGCGCAGCAGCAGTAGCAGCGCCTCTGCTGCTGCTGCTGTTAGCAAGTGGTGGGTTCGGGTTTCGGGCATGAACCCGAACCCCCTAACCTATTGGGTTGATTTTGAAACCCATTAACCCGTAACCCAATTACCCAATATCCATTAAACTGAAGTTCCGGGTTTGGGTATTAGATCCAAACCCGACCGTTATCTTACCAAACCTGCATCCAAAACCCAATAAAGGTAATTTCCATAAAACCCCCTATTAAATAATACTTATTGCATTTTAATCTTATTTATTACATATTTAATCCTTTTTGTTATGTTTTGTATGTATTCGGATGATATCTGGAGCACCCGGACTCCGATTTGGACGCTTCTGAATCCGTTGCGATCGTGGGAAAGAGAGCTACATTCCCATGGCCAGTTTGTGAGTGTTTTTATTTGATAAATTATATTTTATCATATTTAGTAAAATTGATTGATTGCTTTCAGTGATAGATCGTGATTATGGATAAAACACGGTAACTATTAATTATTAATTTGTAATTCTTGGAAACTCCTTGTACTAGGAATAGCCTATAATATTGTAAGGTATTTCCTGATTTAAGATAAATATCGGTGATGGAATAATAATCACAATAAATACTGACATAGACAACTCGGACACAGTCATCATACCTGCACAGCCACTGACATTCGGGCCACTACTTCACCATCTTCGTGGACACTATGATTTCATGTATTGTATCACAGTCAGATAACTATCGTTACGTGTAGACTGATCCACAGATACTCTATTACACTACACTATCACTAGACATGCATGCTAGACACCGTTATTTCATGCACTGGTATTATCATTACACGGATAATGTAGTTCAATGGACATGGTATTATATTAGACACTGATCACTATTACTACATGTATTATCACAGAGATGTGACACGGATTATGGCGACACATGTACGTTCCACTGGGACACGGATATACAAAATGCACGGACTCCCACATTTCATATTATTGTTATCATCGTTGCATGGATTCTCGGCATATCACTGTTACACATGCATGTATGGTTTCTCTATTCTTGTCATATGGATCCCCGTTCATATTACATGTATTATTGTTCCATGTTACCGTATTCATGTTATATGATTGTTTCCCGTTACTGGATACATGAGCTGTTGATATGCGATATGTGGAATCCCACATCTATTATTTCCCGTTTCCCGTTATTGTGTTTTGTGCTATCAACAGAGCTCATGTTATGTTATCGTGTTACATGTACCATATCCTGTACTTGTTCCTGATAACTGTTTAGTGAAAGATAATAAGAGAACTTGGGTATGGGGGAGACTTGACGGTTGACTAGGTCTTGTCGGGTGGATGTCTGGATCCATTGTTTGTCCCACTGCAGGGGACGGGGTAGTGCTGGCTACCGTCTGTTACTCATGAGCTCCCATTTCCCGTTATTGTTTTAGCTCATTGAGATCCCGTTACATGTTACAGCCCTAGCGGGCTGGTCCTAATCTCAGCAGCCAGGGGTCTGATAAGGCCGTTGTCCCGGGTATGCACGGGATACACCCACCCGATAAGAGCTCCTCGACCATGGGTTTCCAATTAACATAATATAACAGTATACACAATAGTGACGGCGGGAACACTTGTTATTTGGTCACTCTCTCGTTTGGATAATGGTACCCGTAGGCCATGTCCGGATGGGTTCGACTGGAGTGCGGGCTCCAGTATGAACTACCAGTGGTATGGGACACTGGAAGAGATTGATTAAAATACCAGGTGGTACTGATTGCTACTATTGTATAAATGACATGACTTGCTGATACATGTATGCTATCTTGTTACTGTCATGATACTTTATCCGATATCATGTTACATGTATACTTGTTACTTTACCTGGTACATGTTACACTGTCTGTAGTGGCATACTACGCATGTTCTGCATTACATAGCTTTGTTTTGCATTACATAGCTTCTGTTTCTGTATAGTAGATATCATTACTGTATATGCACAACACAGTAGTATGGTTATAGTGCATATGCCCCTCTGCATGTTCACTTCTATCACGTCACCACGTGCATGTTCATCTCTATCACGTCACCATTTATTTTATAAGCTGGATACGACTATAGACATGACCCGATGATAACCGGCTAGGTAGTGATGGTAATAAAAGATGACATGTTTTATCTATTTCTTCTGCTTATTATATCCTTATTATATGGTATTACTAGTATAACATTATGTATTATATATTATTATCGTGCTTGTATTACTATTGTATATATTACTGCCTCCTTCATTTTACCACTCACTAGGTCGCTTTCTGACGACCCTGGGTTTGCGTGCCCAAATTGGGAGATCCGAGTTACCGTATCATCAGATAGTGCCTTGGCGTCACATAGGAGATTCCTCATCGAGATTATTCATAGGTATCTTAGTGATTTCTTTCTGTTATCTTTTTATCCCTGTTTTTATATCTGTCATGATCCCTAACCCCTTTCTGCAGGTATTCTTGTACTTATTTCTTGCTGGAACTCTTGTGTATATGGAGACTATGTCCTGTACTAAGGCTCAACGTACGCGTGAGTGTGTTTTCACCTCGCGTATGTACGTCGCCATAACATCTCCGTATCCTTGGGATCGGGGCTTTACAAATTTGAACAATTAAGATATCACTATCTACATGCTTTGTAAAAATGTGGTGTAAAGTTTACCTTTTATAAATCTATTTGAAACAAGAAATTGAAAGTCTTTCATACTAAGCTCTTGGAGCTTGTTTTAAACGTATAAAGCTTTATCAAGTTTGAAAACAAAATCCGGATGTGCAGGATCAACAAACCTGAAGAGTTGTTCAACATACACCTCCTCCTCGATAAAATCATTAAAAAAATGTACTTTTCACATCCATTTGAAAAAGTTTGAAATCTTTAAATGAAGTAAAGGTAAGTATCATCCATATGGGTTCAAGCCGTGCTATGAGTACAAATGTTTCTTTAAAATCAATACCTTCGATTTAGTTGTTACCTTGGGCCACTAACTTAGCCTTATTCCTAATAACATTGCCCGACTCATCCAACTTGCCTAAAGATCTATTTAGTACCAATAGTTGGTCTATCATGGGGTCTAGGAATAAGGTGTCAAACTTGGTTGCGCTCAAATTGATAGAGCTCTTTTTGCATTGTAAGCAACCAATATGAGTCGACCTCGCTTCGAGGATATTCTTTGTTTCTATATGAGAAATAAAAGCAAAATGGCCACATAAATCATAGAGTTTG